>JAQFXM010004900.1:0-16081 GCA_034693345.1 Entomobrya multifasciata
TTTTGGTATTATGCAGTTGCATTATGTCAGTCAGTATAGCAGTTTATGGTGACGTATATTACTTGCATGAATATTATAAAAGGGAAAAGGAAATGGGAAAACGCCACTGCTTCTGTAATGGTATGGTGTAGTGTAGTGCTAAGGAAAAAGGCCAAAAGCAATTTTCGTCTGTAACTTAATACAGTTGACATTTTTGTTGGATTGGATGTATATTTTATGTTGTTAAAAGTGTTTCAAAACAGTTGGATTACAAGTTTAGTGTTGAAAATTGAAAATTAATGCATTTTAAATAAATCAAAACACTTATCAAATAAATACTACTCAGAGGGTAAATGTGTGCTGATTGATGCATGCCTACTGGTCATTTTAAAAAGAGGGGTTTACTTTTTGCTTGATTCAATTCTAATTAGTAAAGAAAATTTGTCACTCGTCAAGAAGGGTTCGAAGTAATTTGAAGATAATTCTTTAATCTTAATTTAAATATTCTATATTCATCAGCGTACAGGCCAGCCATGGATTGTGCTTAATTACTTGTTTTACAGAGTACAAAATACATTTTTCACCGCTTAACCGATCTAATAGTAAATAAAATCTTTCTGTTTATCCATATTATAAAATGCGGCATTGCATTGAACCACAATGTTATTTTTTTAAAAAAAACCTAGACCTAGTTAGTAAACTCCTTCCAAAATGCATGTAATCTCAATGCATTTATATTTCATTAGCTGCATTGCTGACGTGAATGTTTGTTTGGTTATCTTTATTCGTCGAATGCACTTTGTTTGTTAGCAGTTGGCACATAACGCATTAATCATAGTTAAGGAGATCAGACAAGTTATCAAATGTATTAAATTTTCTTCGAGATTAATACAAAATACATCCCTATCAATGAATTTCTATCAACAAAACTTTGTAATGTTTACATGCACGCACATATTACACATTACATACATCAATGCATGATATGCGGATGTACATTCATGATCGTAATATTTTGAGTCCTCCACCAACGCTTTACGCTTGTTCAAATAAAAACACTTTTTATCCTCTATTTCATCCACAATCGAATCCAGAAAACGAGAAAAGTTTCACTTATTCAATTTTATTCATGATGATTACTCCTCCAACAAACGATAATGTTGATGGTCATAGTCATGATCATGTAGATGATGAGAAACGATAATGAAATGAAATAGATTTTTGGGATGACTTTTGTGCGTGTACAGCAGTTCATATGTAAAAAGTGGTGTTGGTGATGTGATGAGGATGCGTTGAGTAATCACTTGAGGATTTAGAAGCATCAATGTGGCTTTTTTCCTCTTGTCTTGTCAGAGAAGTGGAAAATCACCCCATCTCTAATAAAACTCAACCAACAAAACGCAACTCTTCTTCTCGTTTTTGTGGACCTCATCATCGCACATCACATCACTCATCATCAAAATCACCAGAAAACCCTGTGTGTAATCTTGTTCATCACTCTCAGTGTAAAGTTGGGTTGAACTTTTAGACTGTAAATTTTCTTCCTTTCCTTTCATACCTACCTAGTGTACATTTGTGCATGCTGAAAATGCTGCTGTTTAAGTAAACGTGATAATGAAAATGGATTTTGACGTTTTTTGGGGGAAGAGAAGCAGAAAATTGTGTGTACATTTATACTTATGTTGAAATCGAAATTGAAAGCGATTAAATATGTAGACAAACTTGAAAAAAAGAAACATTGGTCTCTCGCTTTGCTACTGTTGATGTGCAATATAAGTTGTTATGAATGAAAAACATGATTTTGAGAGTCAAGCTGGTTGAGTGAAATAATAATCATAACAGTTTTTTGGGAAAATGCAAAGAGATGCGTAAAAAAGTGCGTGGATGGATTAATACACACGCAAACACCACCATTCACCATGATGATAAGTGGTTTGAGGAGTAGAAAAGGAAAACGCTTGAAATTATGTTTGATTAGCTGGCATCTCTACCCTTAAAACAAAAGTGTTTGTGTACTCGGTAGTTAGTGATGATAAGTGGAGTTGAGATTGTCAGAATTGTAATAAAAGTTTAAATTAATTATAATTTTGTTGGTTTTTTGTGTGATTTTGCAGGTAAGTACATAGCCATATTGTGAAGCATGCAAAAAGGCGGAATATGGAATGTAAAGTGGATGGAAAGGATGAATTATTGGAATGGTGTTCAGTGCTCTTGTCTGGAGGATAGAACCTCACCCATCATTTCATCTCTCCATTAATTATGATATGATCATGATTATCATGATGATGGGTAGAAAATTGAAAATTAATGGGATTATAAGTGGTAAAATGACAAGTTGGAGATGTAGAGGTCAGAAACATGCTATCACGAAGTATATGCATTATTCTTTGCGTTGATTTTCTTATGCAAACATTTATTCATGGAGTGACCAGGAAATTAACGAAAATTGACAGAGAGAAAGAGAGGCATTATAAAATGGTTTTATAAAATTTCGGATAGACAAAATATTTCAGTTTTCGTGAGTTTTACGCGTAAAAGGGGGAAATTGTTCAAGTTTTATGATTGGGCTAGCGGCTAGTTGCCTAGGGGAAATTTTTAATTTACAAACATTAAATTGGCATGTAAAGCTTAGCATTTGGTTTAGGTGGTGGTGGTAGGCTTTGGATGTACATGCCAAATGAACAGACATACATACTTGCGTTTGCTCAAGAGTTTTAAAGCTATTCTGTTTATCTTGTACATTCTTATTCTTCCAAAACAAATAATTAGACCTTAATACGTTTATTGACCACATTTAGCTCAAGTAATTTTAAGTATATTAATCAATCAAAGATCCTTAGATTCTTTATGTTAAATTTATAGTACTTACTTCAGAACCAGTTACATTATTTTTACCTGTAACTACGATTATGTAAAATTCAGATTTGTTGATGAAACCATTCGTAGCACTGAATGTGTTAATATAAATGGATGCTTATTTAATTAACTTAACATACACTAGTTTA
The DNA here is from genome assembly GCA_034693345.1 of Entomobrya multifasciata. Taxonomy (NCBI): domain Eukaryota; kingdom Metazoa; phylum Arthropoda; class Collembola; order Entomobryomorpha; family Entomobryidae; genus Entomobrya; species Entomobrya multifasciata. The sequence continues at coordinate 2,985 of JAQFXM010004900.1, forward strand.
ATTAGTATTTAGTCATGTCTCAAATCGATCTTTCTATTAGTTAATTTCACGCACTTGTGAATCGAGCCACTTTCAATTCATTAGATTTGTAGCATGTCTTTACTTAATATAATTGGCGCTTCGTTCGACGCACATTTTTAGTTAACGTTTTAGAAAAACGAAGTTAGGTTTTATCATAAATATTTATATTACTTCGAATTCAATTTGCCCTCTTGGCTTCCAAACAACTACTTACATATTTGTTGCTTTCGTATTTATGTTCAATTTTGTTGCAATCTGCAAGTCATCCCTCCATTTAAAAAAAACTCCTTTACTTACAGATCAACTTTTTATGTTATAAATAACCTTAAACAGTTCGTTTGATTTATTCCTCTGCTCTCAACCCTTTCGCAGAACAAAACAAAAAGATTTCAGAGTACGAACGACAAAAAAAACAATAGTTATGGCGGAAGAAGGAACGAATGGATAACAAAAAGTGCAGACTTGCACAAATAATATATTACTTTAGTGCCAACTCAGTAAACAGTTGATTTGAGAAAATAAGATAATACAGAGTAATATCAAAGATGATTCAACTCTGCTGATACTCCCACGCCATCCAACAACCAAAAAATCTGCACAATTCTATTCACCAACAAGCGAAAGCTCTTTTAATCAAATTTAGATTCAAATTTAGAAATCAAAGTTCCCTAAAAAATTAGTCACCTAAACCTGGAAAATTATGTGCCAGGTTAAAATACTGAGAAACACTTCAATCAACCGTATAAATGCCTAGTAAAATTTCCAGTATGGTTTTAGACGCTACCGCTGGAGAAAGACATGCTTTATCATACAACATGTATTTTTTAGCAAGTACAACTTGGCACTTGAAAATCACAATAGAAAATTGTCTTTGCGGATTACACTGACGATGATCATCATCATGATCATCATGACGACGACAATGGTGACGATGACGACACATGATAATGAGGCATTTTCGTACGTGCTTGTAAGCCAAAAGCTACAACCCATCACGTTGTTACTCATCCTCTTCTACTACCACCACACCAGTACTCCTGCTGCTATACTTCCTTCCTGAAGATGGCTTTCGGAAATCTGCTGATTTTCATTCAATGACTTTTCGCTAGCTACCACCACACCACAGAGCACCACATTTACACAAAACTCACTAGTCTTTTTTAGCATCATCGCCATCATTACTGTCATTCTCTTCATGTCTCTCTCTCTCTGTCTTTCGGCATTTTGCATGACTTTGCTTTGTAGCATGAAAAACGCCGTAGGTTACAAACCAATTGTTTTTATCTGATTCAAACATCTCTCTTATTCATTGTCTCTCTCACTCTCTTTCAGTTTGTGTTACAATTTTGAACTTTGAAGCGAATCGAGTGACAAGACAAGCTAGAGGAAGGACAGAAAGACAAGGATAAAAATGATGACACAATCGTGTTGATTTTCAATATTTTATACATGCATTTGCTTTGCCATTCAATCTAAAAAGGAATCGTTTGATTGTATCCCCTTTAAAATTCAAGTGCGTCATACTTTCAAAAAAACCAAACCACAAAGGTAGTAAAAAGCTCGTGTCATGTCATGGACTCTGATGATATACAAGACTTTTTAGATGATAATGTAATATATGAGCTGATTCTATTTCCTTCTTTTTTTACCTATTTTTTATGAAAATATCACGTAAACTTAAAACGTATTTCGTAGTCATCACCATTTCTCATCTCCTCACTCTCATCGTCAGTATAACTATCTCACTACTTGCAGTTCTCTTTGATATGTAGAAAAGGGTTATCTATCTCAACACCACCACACCGCCATTCCAAACTAAACCACCACCCTTATCATCTCTATGATAATAAGAGGGTGTAAAAAACAGCTTGCAAATCATGATCATCATCAACATAACCAGCATACTATCACCTTTCTCTTTTTTTCTCCCCTTTAAAAAAACTCAATTCTCTTTTCTCCTTCTACTTAAAAAAGTGTTTTAAAAAGAAAAGTTTTAAAAGCAAGTGTGCATAATATGTAGAGAGAGAGTGTAGAGTGTTCAATTTCCCATAATCTCACGCACACACACATACACATGCATGAAATGCTTACACTTTGAACACACTCACTCAACAAGAAAATCCCAACAAACCTGAGGCATAACAAATGGAACCAAAAAAAATGAAGAGATAAAGGAAAAGATGTTCTTGCATGAGTGTGTGTACATTTTTATACATTGTTTGAAAGATGGGAAGAAAGAGATAACAAAGGAGATGAAGATGGTGAGGAAGAAGAAGAAGGAATTGTGATTACTATGTATACTTTATGGAGCGATGTAGTGTTCTTTATTACCGAGCACAGAAAGACGACATTATTTGCTAAAGAAAGATGTGAAGAAGGTGGTGATGGTGGTTGAGTTGTGATGAGGAAAATAAAAGGGATGGAGATGGAATGGAAAAAAGAAGAAGAATAGCTTTACTTTTTTTGCTACTTGTTTTCTTCTCTTTATATTTTTCTTCAGATAGAAAAAATGCATCATTCATGAGCATCATGTTACAGTAGTCTTCTTACTTTTAAGTAAAATGTGTGTATAAAAATGATGATGGGAAGGAGAGAAGGAAAAAACCAAGCCACCATCACCTTTTTTCAATGAGATGCTTTTGGGGATGAGAGATGAGATGGGTGGATAGATGATGATGGAATGAAAACATGAAGAAAATGTTGTCGATGATTTTTTCAAGAAGAAAGAATAATAATCTTTGATGCTGTGCTGGCTGGTTTGAAAATAAGAAGAGAAAAGGGTTAAGATAGGTAGAAAATATGTTGAAGAGTATGATGGATATACTATTATTAGGTTTTTTACACTGAAAGCTTTTCCTCATTGATTTTAAGGTGGGTAGGTATGCAAAAAAGGGAGGCTAATAATAATTAAGTGAAAGTGAGAGTGTGTGTTTTCATGTAAGATGTAATCCGAGTAGGAATGATCATGAAGATGATGATGTGATGATGAGAGGAGGAGGACAAAGTGAAAATTAATCTGGGCGATGAAAAGTGTAAGGTAGATTGGCAAACAAGTAGGCAAGAAGATAAATCAGAAAGAAGAAGGATGAGTTTTCTTGAAAAAATTGGGTACAAAGTACACACAGTACACATGATAGAAGATTAAAATACTGCTAAGTAATGTAAAAAGCAAAAAGGCAATGTTTAAGGCAAGATTGGCGAGAAAACTAATTATGTAAAGTAAACAATATACAGCAGAGGTATGATATTTTATGGCAAAATTTTATGATGTTGCAAGTTTTTGTGATGGCTTTAGGGTTGGAAATCAAAACCAGAATTTAAAAAAAGAATGGAAAATGGAGTGGGATTTAATTAAAAACAGTTTTTTTTTACAAAATTAAAACATGCTAATTTTTGGGTAATTAAATGGGCAGTGAAAAAAGGATAATGTATGTATTTTTGATTTCCATAATAGCCTATTGAAATGTAAACATTTTTTGTTGCCATTTCGCCAATCTAAATTCATATATGAGTCTCTGAGTGAGTAAATAAAATGGGAAATTTTACTGAATTTATTATGGTAATTTGACTCGACTCTCGGTTGATTAATATTTGTGAAGCTTCACTAAACTAAAAGTAGAGTCCTCCTGTGTACCTAGAGACCATACACAGAGCAGAGAGTTCACTAGTCTTTTTTGGCCATCATAATAATAAAGTTAATTTTAAAAGGGTAGTGGCATGGTTCTAGCAGTTGAGTCACCACTTTGAAACCACCATCTTACCACACAGCTGCTGCTATACATAGGCTTTCGTAATGATAGGCCTCTGGTCTCTGGGAGAGCCCCACATGACATGATGGTTATTCATAGAAATGATAATAAATTAGCTTAATTTGGTAGAGAAATTTGGTTCATTAGATAATTTGCATAAAATCATCCTACGCAATATTTTTCGCATATTTTAGAATTTTCCCTGGCTGATTTCAAATGAAAAAAAATGGACGATTGCACAAAACCACACAAGCTTAAATACAAAAATAGACAAAAATCGGTAATATTTCTATTTGATATTCAGGAAATCCTACAAAATATATCATGAAAATTAGACCACATGTCCGGTCTTTTAGAATGTTCATATTATTTTTTGGCTTCTAGTCTCCAAAAATATTACCCAACCACCACCGAAAAAAACAAGCTATATTTTTCAAACGCAGATCTCACCATCCTTCACAAGTCCACAAACAGAGCACAAAAATATTATGCATGACTTAACCTCGTTTAAATTTCAATTTTTTTCTAGCAAGCCAAACAAAACTTTTTGCTTGACTTGTCTAAAAAAAATAGTCCACGTTGTATTTTTATATATCCCTGTTGGTCCTCTTACATATTTTTTTGTGCTCGTCTGCAAGTCAGAGATAAATAGTTTCTATTCTTTACCAAAAAAAACTAGTTCATCTAAAAGTTTCTTTTTAAAGCTCATGAATAAAATGAAGAAATATGTTTTTGTTGGTTATTCTGCGGTGCACTCACATCACATTCATGTATATAGTCCTCCACTTCACCACTGGTCATGTTGCATTTTTTTATTTGTAGTAAAAAAATAAGTTAAACTGTTAAACTATATGTGGCAGACAGGCATTAGGGAGCATGCATCAAGTAAAAGTAGAGGCAGGGTCGTTTTTTTCAAAGAATACCTATAAAAAAGTTGCATCTATTTTTCTTGAATTTTTTTTCAACCTTATTTGGTCGGAAGCCACTATCCCACCACCGCTCACTCTGTATGGTTAACTCCTGGAGGACTCCTCCAGGAAGGAAGTTGTCCGATTGATTATTCTTAAGTGCCACTTCTCCCTTTCCTCTCTTTTTTTTTGGCTTTTCCTCTTTTTCTCTGCTGTCCTTCTGACGACGTCCCACTGGATATATTAGCTTTTTTCTTGGAAGAGAGAAAAAAATGAGTTGGGTAGTAGTGTGTAGTTTTTCGATGAACAGCTGAATAGACACTTTTTTCTTCTTCTTCGTGGAGTTGGGTTCACTTGACTTGACATTGTGTTCCGAAAGTGTAGTTTATATGGATGGATGACATGAAATGGGTAAAAACTGTGAGCTGGTCAGAGAAATACAAAAGAAAAATGTTTCGAAATGGACAACTTTTTTCTTTAGGTTGCTTTCTTCTACTTTTTAACCCTTTAGCATCTTTACACACTTTGTAGAAATATATAACATGTAACATTGCATCTTTAGTTTAACCCGAGACAACCAAGCTATCTAAATAATATATCTATAGTCTCATACAAAATTGTTGAGTTGAAAGCGAATTGGATAGCGAAGTGAAGTGCGAAAATTCCTGGAGGGTAGGAGACTAAAAAATCCCTCTTTTCAAGAAAAATTGCTGGGGTGAAAGCGACTACATTTCGTCATTCCTTCTGATCCTAGATGAGTAGGAAAAAACGTTTTTCGAAGAAATGGTTTGTGCTATGCGATGGAAGGGTGGAAAAATAATGTAGTAACATTTTTCCCGATCAATTTTTTATTTTTTCTGGTTGTCGATCTTCTATCTTCGTTTGTGTATACCAATCAATTTACAAGATAAGAAAAAAAAGTTGAAGTTTGCATTTTGTCTTGTGCTTAAATTGGTTTACTTTCGTGTGACATGTTTAAATAGACTAGTCTGATAAAAAAAAGAAAAAATGCATCGTCAATAAAATAAATAAGATGTAAAAGGGTAAAAAAGATGGAAAAAATAATTTTGCTTTAAAAAGTTTCATTATTTTGTCAAATATATCAATGATCACGTGTAACATTCCAATTTTCTATTTATGCATTGCAGCCTATTTGCAATCGAAAGGGTTAATTAATAGTCAGTTCTCGAACACTAACCAAAAATACATAATTCTATGCATTTTAACTTTATCCATTTACAGCAAAGCTGTCGTGATCTCTTCTGCATTTCTATTTTTTTGCATTGCGCATTGCAGTAGTAAAATATTCCAATTTGGAAACTAGTGGGCGTTCACCTTCTGTCCAAATTATTTGAAATTATGCATGGAAAAGACATTTGCACCATTGAAAATTATTGGAAACTATTCAATTGGCTATGCATATTGCTCCTTTTGCCATCATCATCATTGTCCGTTTATTTTTCTCAGAAACTAAAAAAAGTTGACTACTCAACTCCCATCCCAAAAAGTTATTCCAGTAATAACCCAACTAACGCTTTTTTTTACTATTCCTCGCATCTCGCGTATCCCATTTTCCATCCCTTTCCCACTTCTTCACGTGTCTTCTTCCACCACACATGGTAAACTGCGTTTATATAGCAAAAAAGTATTTTGTCGAATGTGCTTGTCGAACAAGATGTACAGTTATAATAACAATTTATATTTTTTACTCGCACTTACTCAACACACTCACGATACGATACAGTCTAGTATCAAAACTTATAATGCCCTAACATCAGCAAAGTTTACTTGATTATCCTCTCATTGTACTAGACTGATACACTAAACTATGTATTGAGTCATCATGATCATCACCATCCCCATCCTCTCCTCCATCTCTTTTTTTGGTATTTCCACTTGAAAAATCGTATGAATTTTTATGCGAATACTTTTTTGCTATATTTTCTATTAAGAGATATGAACATGTGATTATTACGTGACTTATATTCTTGTATATGTAGATATACTGCGTGTGTTACAGTTTTCCAAAATGTTTCTCTGCTGTTGATAATGATACACTGTGAGTTTTTTCCCTTCTGTTCTTTTCTTGTGTTTCCTTGTTCATTTTTAATTCATTTCATGTAGCGCAGAAAAGGAAGAGAGGATTCCTCTGTTTTTAGCTGATCTCTTTTTTTAGTCTCCTTGAGAGAGAGATAGAGGACCAGGGACACCAGGCCAGGGAATCCACTACTCTTTGAGAAAAAAAGTTTTTCCATGTAAAATAAATAGGTTGAGTGGTGATGATGGTGGTGGGAGTACGAAAAAAAGGGACGAAGGAGAAGAAGGAATAATGGTGATGCATGAAAATGAGGTGGCAATAATCATAATCATAAAAATATACACCACTGTTTCTCTACTCTTATTATTGGATATACATTTTAATAAAGCACAATTCACATCTGCATTTTATACAATACACACATTTCTAAATGACTGACTGAGTGAGAGGGAGAGTAAAAAAAGAAAGGGTGGTGTTCAAAAGGGTTAGATGAGTTAAGTAAGTTAGTTAAAGTGACTTGTACTGGCAACATGGTTATTATACCAAGACGAAGAAATAAGGCGTGTCTTTTCTTGTCTTGTCTGCTGATTGTGTGTGAGTAAAATAAGATGAACACAAGAAAATGGCATCAGCGCAGTAAACCGGAGAAAATGCAAATTTTATTGATGAACGGACACTTTGAGAAAGAGAGAAAATATGAAAGTTTTTAAGTAAGCAGCGAGTTTAACTCTTTTTCTTTGATTTTACACACGACATGCTTAAAATAATATACATAACTTCATATATGCATACCACCATGTTCCAGAAGGAGTTTTTTTTAAAAAGAAGAGCAAAAAATAAAAGCAGAGGCCTGACTTGGCTAACTGGCTGAAATGGACAAAGTGGGCCATGAGACGGCATGAAATGAATTCATAATATTCATTGTTCATTTGTGCATGCAGACTATGTAAAAGGGTTGTTATTAGCCGCTTATTATTTCCATTTTCACTCTCTTTTCAAAAAAAGGATACACAGAAAACTGTTGAGATGTTGATGCTTAGAGCTGCTGTTGTAGTAAAAGTAAGTGTGTTATTGTGCTCCACTGCTTTACATAATGGCCTCTTCTCTTTCTTTTCCACTCTGTCTGATGTTGTCTACTTATAAGACTAAATTCTTTTGAAATTTTCATATTCATAAGGAAGCAAACAGCTTTAATGCAAAATAAATTAGGACAAAAGTTTGTTTCTTTTTTTTTAAAGTTGAGAAGGAGACAATGACATGTCATTATAGCTTTTATGCAAAATTTGGAAAGTAAAGTTCTGTTTGTTCTTGTAACAATGAGCTGTGTTTTAAATAAAAACTAATTTAATTCTTCTGTTGTCTTATGATTATGTTGCTTAATAACAAGGCATTAAGTAATAGAAAAAAATTTGCATTTTTTAAGCACTCTGCTTTTGTCATATAAAATGAAAGAAAGATAAAAAGTGAATCTGGTCCAGTGATTGCCACTGCATCTGTCATGGAATGTCATGGCATGCTAACATGTTTTTTCAGTAAAAGTGTTATATCACTTTATTTGGTTTGTGTGAATATGTGAACTTCCGGTATCCGGACTACTTCTGTCATATTTTTATTTACTGGATGGATGCCGATACATTGATATTGCTGTTGTTTAGGCTATACATGCCAACTATTATTCCATTCTCTCATGTGTCACATCTCATCATCATCAGTACAAAAGCAACAATGTTTTGTGTGCCATCATTGTCGTCTGTCGTTAGACTCTGTGCGCACTCTGTTGTATATGTCATCATAATAATAATCAGGAAAATTACAACTTTACATCATTATCATCATCGTACATGCAACAAGCACAACAACAATGCAAGCTCATCAGCGTGACTACCAGGAAGGAACGCTGTTGATGTTGATGATTATGATGTTAATGACAAGGATATGACCGGACAGGACACAGGAAGCTTTTGTATAGTTATGGAACCGGTGGTTGTATAGAGGCTCTCTTGCTGCGCAGAAGAGAAGAAAAGCGCACATTCATAATTTCATTTATGATGATAACTTTTGTGAATTTGTTTATCATTTGAGTTGTCAAATGACATGCCAAAGAGAAAGATAATCGGTTGTACGTTGTAAATAAATTGTGCATAATAATCATAAATCGTGATGTGGAGTTGATGATAGAGTCATAGTCATAATCATAATGCAAGTTAGTGTATTTCTAAGCAAAAAAAATGTTGATGAAGATGTGGTGTGGCATATGAATGTGGAATGATGAAAGATGAAGAGAAATAGACAAACAGTAAAAAAGTACTGTCGCAATTTTGCTAATGATCTTAAAATATAGATGTAATGGTTAGATATATGGATATAGGCATAGCATGTCATTGTCATTTAGAAGGTTGAATTTTGGTAAATGGACGCATGCAGAAAAAGATGAATACGTGGTTTAATTACAAGGACTTCTCAACAATGCTTGTTGATTGTGAGTAAAATGTAAACAGCATGTGACCTATTTGAATTCGTGGAGAAAAGTTGAAAATGACTTTGTATGGAAAAATATATGGGATTGTGTGGCTAAATTAGAAATTTGGAAGACGCAAGCAAAGCATCTTTCTGGTTTGAAATTTGAGTATATAGAATGACAAGAGCACACAGTGTATTTAATTAACTTTTTATTTGTGTAACTTGATTACATGTATTTATCATGTTACACCACCTACGCAATTTTAAGAAATAAATTAACTTTCTAACAAATATTAGCTTATAATTTGGATTTTTTTCTGTTTATGTAGGAGTGACTATGCTTCAGTTGGTGGATTTGAAGGTTCCTTCGTATACAATACGTGGACAACCGGTTCGCCTAGAATGCCATTATGACTTGGAAGGAGAAGCACTTTACTCTGTCAAGTGGTTCAAGGATGACAAAGAGTTCTTTAGATTTTATCCAGAGGATGATCCACCAGCACAGGTGTTTCGGGTTCATGGGGTTCTTGTCGACGTAAGTTTTTCAACTTTTCTTGTTGGATGGAAAGATATCGGTGCATTTTAGTGGAAGTTTTTCAATATAAAAGTTTGAAAGTTTTAATGAAGTTTGATAATATTTTTTCCAGCTACCAAATTCATCGGACACAGCAGTCATTTTGAAGACTGTTGATATTGGTGGATCTGGCAGTTACAGATGCGAAGTTTCTGCTGAAGCTCCATCTTTCAAAACGGTGTCTGATCAAAAGAACATGATTGTAGTAGGTAAGTTGGAAAGAAGTTACTTTTATTTTATTTTTAGGAATAAATATTTGGTTTGTAGGTATTTTAAAGGGTTAGTTTAAAAAATAAAATGCGACGTAGTTTGCAAAAACGTTACTTATTTGATCAAGGCCCAAACAACCAGTATAAGACAAGCACGCCAACGACTTGAAAATAGACAGTTGAATTTTTATGCATTTTATTATATCTTATCATTAATGCACTTGAAAAGGGTTAAAATACACCTTTAGTCAGAATAAAGCGGATTCAAGACTCCTGCTATCCTATCATTTACAAATTATTGCACAATTTTCGCACATCATTTTTTGTATAAACCCTGCAATAAAAATCCATACACAACTTTTACACGGGTTTGGTTCTCGCGGTGTAACTTTTAAATATATATGCTTGTTCGTAAAAATGCTTACATTTTAAAATAAACTATGAAACTACCAGATTTACCGGATGCAAGTGGACCACAAATTGAAGGGGTGCGACCACGTTACCAAATTGGAGACACTGTGCGAGCAAATTGTACATCATCAAGGTCCCGACCTGCAGCAAAACTGGCTTGGTATATAAATCAAGAACCGGTACGTTTTCTTGATTATACAAAAAATGAATACAGAGATATTAGATTTACAAAACAAAGTGACCACAAAGCTATTTTGCATTTTGTTTCAGGCGGACGAATCTGTTCTTCGTTATTATTCTATCATGCAAGATGAAGAAGGCTTCCAAACATCATTGTTGGGTTTGGAATTCAAGGTATTGTGCGAATATAAGAATTTTTTTTGCATGCTTTACTTATAAATGTGGTTAAGTTAAATTGATTAATTTAATTTGGTTTCATAGGTGAAACCCAAGCACTTTAAAAAGGGCGACCTCAAAATGAAATGCCTCGCCACAATTGACACTTTGTACTGGCGATCAAATGAACAAAGTGTGGAAGGTGACCGGCCGCAAAAAGCCCCTGTACTCGAGAGCCGTGAGACATTCCCAGGTAAACGAGGTGGGTTTTTCGTGGTGTTTTCTTGGGAAATTTTCTCTTAACTTTAACTCTGTTATAACATGCTAATATCATCCTTTGTGTGTTTTTTCATTGCTTTTAAACTACTACAAAAAAAGCATTGCACTCATCTTTACACTGCTGACTACAAAACAAGTTTTATCTACAAAAGGCATATTTCTCTTTTGTTTTTCTGACGCAAAAAACTGACTTGGGCCTGCTTCTTTAGAAACGAATTGCTTCACTATTAAAATATTTTTACAAGTTTTCTGAAGACATTTTTTTTCTCCATATTTTATTTATTTAGAAGCATCCACGGGTACCACTTCCCTCAAGCTCAGCTCAACATTTTGTGGACTACTCACCCTTTCCATAGCTCTTAACCTATCCATCTGGCTCTACTATAACGACATGGTACTCTCCTCACTTGGAAAGTTTTGGCAAGTTCTCTCCTCATCTTCAAGATCGGACAAAAGGGTTACAAATTGTCACGAACCAATTTCCTCTAATTCTTCACCCTCCTCCTCACCTTCCTTTCCATTTCCCTGCTTTACCAGTCACAAAAAAGCCCATCCCCACAAAAAGCAGCAAAGTAGCTCTTCCAGTAACCCTGGAGACGAAACAGAGCCTAGTCCTTCTACAAACACAGTGAAGCCTTCTTCAGTTCTAGTTTCACTTTTGTCATCCCCCCTCACCACCTGGTCAGCAAGATGTACTAGTAAGTCTGTAGATAATACTAGTTGTCGCTTGGGTACACGAGCTACGTAAATAGATTATCCTCGTGAAAGATTATTTATTACTATGAAATAATTAATTTAACCTGTATACATAATTAGAACTTACCATTTATATATAACCATTAATCATTGTACATACCTCTGTACATAGTACATACATAATTTATACATAAGCTAAAACAGTAGGGGCCGTCGTTCCAAAAATGTTTAATTTACTGACAAGGTTTTACAGTTCATTCATGCTAAATAGGTTGTCATGGTAAATGGAGACACGTATAAAGAGTTACCTTTGCTATCATATGAAAGAGTCAGTAACATGGAAGCAATGCTTTCTCAAATATGTATCCTGAAAAATTTCTACGGTTTTTTGTAGTTTAGATTGTGGATGACCATTCGACCCTAACTTTTACTTCACATATTACATAAAGTATGAAGTTTAGATTATTGTGCATCTACACATGTATCACTATTATACTGTACACTGTACTGTAGGCACACATTTTAGGCACCGTAAAATAAGCAGAAGAAATATTTGCTGTAAGGTTGATTTTATAAATTGTTGCTTTCAATTAACTTTTGCGTGAAGAACAAAAAAAAAAGTTTTAAAATAATATTTGAATGCTTTTATACCTTTTTGTGATTTTATTTAGACACATTGCTTGCTATTTACCTGTAAAATATTAAGATTAGAAATTTAGATTGTATAAACTAATTAATTTATAGAATACAAGAAATGCATGTATGTACACTGTACCAACTGATAAGATACAAAATACCATTCATTTTGAAATATATGTATGATTCTACCTGTAAAAATGTGTATAAATTTTAAATGTGCGATGAACATATGTAAATTTAGAGAAAGCAGAAAACAAAGGGTACTTTTTTTCTTTCTACTTTATATAGTCAAAATGGAGAAGAAAAAACACATTTGCAAAGGTAAAATGTCTTGTTGCTACTATATACATATATAAATATAACTTACATATATACCAATTAATATGATAATTATGTTTAATAAAAACAAAAATATTTTTCATTATTTAAGTTTCATTTTGTTTTCCAATGTTTTTAAACTTTTGTCAAATTGAAAGTTTTAAAAAATGACACAAAATACAATACAGCAAAAAAGCATATCCATTTACAGGTCATTCCAATTTTAGTGTGAACTGAATTGAACTAACACCGACGTGTTGACGTCCAACAAAAGAGCAGGTCAGGTAAGACAGGTAAGAGTTGAAAATTTGAAGATTTTACGTAAACGTAAAGTGCCTTGCAAGTTTTCTTCTTCTACTCGCTGCGGCAATTTTCTATTTCTAGTAATGTAATGTAATGTAATGCGTTGATCTTTATTCAGTGCTATCCGAATTCAGTCTTTACAGTCTGATTTTAAAT
>JAQFXM010004901.1:0-16081 GCA_034693345.1 Entomobrya multifasciata
TCCAGCTGACTCTCTGTAGTGTATAAGTATACAAAGTAGGGTCAGAAAAAGAAACTCAACCCTACTCGACCCTACTCGACCCTACTCATCCTGAGCATCAGTACTTCGGTATCTGACAAGTAAGTTAGTAGGATGAGGAATAAAACTTATTGAACAAAAGGCTGGCACCACACACACAGAAATTTTTGACTGCGATCAACACACAATACATATGTATTTTTGTTTAGAAGTAATATTCATCCTTTATGTATCTTATGTTTCAAGTGTTTTTTCTTCTTCTTCTTGGAGACGCATATATGCATAGATTTTGCTTGAATGCAAAAACTTTTTCTGCTTTCATCTCTTTGCTTGTTTCTCGTGACAAACTAGTTATACTTTTATGGCTACCTTCTTTTTGAATTCATGATTTCTATTTCTCATGCAATGATGTGCTTGGCTGACAGAATATTATTGCGTTATAACAGAGAGGAGTGGATATTCGCTCGTTGTGAAGTTGTTTGAACTAGTTCAATAAGTGGAATCTTGCCTAAATTCTCGCTACGTCTGATTCGCAATTATTTTGGTTTTTGACAATACATGGAGGTTTTGAAGAGGAACAGTTTGTATTTTCTTTGAAAAACTAGTATATGTACCAACAAACAGAAAACGCAGAATTGCTTAAAATATTTAAATATGTTTAGAAATTAGAAATTTTACGATTTACAATTCAGCACAATAATGGGCAGAGCTAGGTAGCATGCATAAATGCATGTATACGGCATAAATAAACTTTGTGATCACGTAAGTTTTGAATGCATTTTTAATTACAAATAACAAGACTTACATGAAACAGACCACCAAATTCTCAAATTCAGTTGTTATCTTTGATGTGGTTAAAAAACGAGATGCAAAAATACCTTTTTATATTTGTTCATTTTGTGGAAATAGACATATTTCATCCCCCCAAAATTCTTTACAGACAACGAGAATTATGGTTTAATTAACATCCGGTTTTTATTCATACATTTTTTATTCCCGACACATTGTCTGGTTTAATGGCTAGAAAAATGGAAATAAGAATATTATAAACATAAACACGCATATACATACAAGGCGGCACGTGCAGTCTAGAATTTTCCGTCTTACTTTTAAGAACAATCCTGCTGCGAGCAATCCCAGCCTTCCTTTTTTACGTACACTCATACGTTTTATAGCCATTCATTTTCTTGAATATTTAAATCCGACTTTTCTTTTAAAAAGAAAGGAAATACGAGGGTTAACTGTGTAAATGAGGAGGAGGGATGAATAGATGGATGAAAAATCTTCTTTTTTACTTATATCATATATTACTTGTATTAGAGTTCATTTGACGACTAGTTGTTAGTGGTAGACATTCGTGATGCTCTTTAATAGCATAAAATCTTATACTTATATTACCACCACTCACACCACCCTCGTTTATGTGCCCGGTTTGAAACGTTCTAAGTTTTTAAACCGGGAGGAAATAAGCAATGTGATCTGCATATAAAATAAATATGTATAATAATTCCACTTCTGGCTTTTTGTCATGTTCTCAGCTCCTCTTGGTATAAAATATTTTTTAAACTCAAGTGGTGAACTAGCGTATCGAGGCAGTAGTGTGGTACTAAAAGTATAGTAATAGCCTTGCACATTTAGCAGAAAAAGTCAACCGTTTTACGTGTGGATTCTAACTTATTTGTGTGTGCATCTCCCCAGTTTTCTCTTCCCTGTAAGCAGTAATGGAGCAGAACCCAAAGAAGTTGATGGAGAGGAGAAAGCGGGATGAAACTGACATTTTCATTTATATTCCGCAGCCAGTAAAAGTTTCCACCCTTTGTTCATAGTTTACGCGATAATAACAGTAGTAAAGTAGTAATATTCCCCTTAATCAGATGAAAGTACAAAATGCTACTAAACTATCCTTTCAAAGAAGAATTCGAATGTTAGGAAAGGAATACTTTAGTGCGTTTAGTCTTAAATTGTGGTGGTATTCACCTTACATTTACATTTACTTTAAATATATATATATATGTACATATACAGGAATTCAAGGTTTTTCGCCATACATGAAACGAGTTATGAGAGTTGCTAGCCAAAAACTGTCAGAAAAGACTATTATTATAAGAAGACACACTTCGAAGTATATCAGTAAAATGCAACAATTTTCGTGATCTTGTGTTGTTTGGTTGTTTTTAGCTAAAGCATCAAGTATATTTATAAGAAAAAGGGGATGTTTAAATGAACAAATGACACGCATATATTTAAGATTAATGAATAGGAGCCAAATGAACAAGATAATATTTTCGACTATTCACTGCAGTTTCTGCCTGTGTCTAATATTTCAAAAGTGGCGCAACATCTTTTAAAGAATTTTGATTGCGTTGTATGCAACCGCAAGGATATTATAGAAATTCTGGACTGTTGCATTCTTGGTTTTTCTGGTTGTGAATTTGTCATGTTATTTGGTGTTATCTCGTAGAACGTAAAATGACATCTTCAGCGTCCCACGGTAAGGATATCATTAGGCATCTTCATCATCATATTTAAAATATCCACACTGTGTAATTGAATTGAGGGTATAAAACATTCGTATTACTGTTTTGTTATGATCGTATGATGACATTTAAGGGTACTTTCTTTCAATATCAGTCATTTTGGATTTTATTGGGGGAAATAATGGCCCGTGTAACGTAGATCATTGTCGTAAAAATAGGAGATTAAGAAAAGTTTTGATGCTGACAAATAAGTAATTTCATGTCATTATTTGTAATCAAAATTAACCGATTTAAAACACTAGACTGTGATCTAAATGCTCACAATATTTTTGACATGGGCCACTAATACTAGAGGTACATATAAATGTCCTATACTATAAAAATATATTTTAGAAAAAATCCATTTACAACATGTGCATAAGGTACGGAGATACCATTCAACTTAAGGAAATTATATTTATTGTGTGCAAGTTCCATTATTAACAGGCAGCGATGTTTCCTCTGTCCGAGACATTAGCTAAAACTGTTATTTCGTGTTAACGTGTGAACTTTTCTTTTCGACATCTGTGTCACCACTCAACTTTTCCCATTTTATTTCATCAAAGAAAAATTATTACCACTTGGAATGTGGCCCTCTTTATATTTAAAGCTGATTTCTTAAAGGTCTACTGGTGAAGTATTCATGGTTAACTCATTACTCGTTCTTCCACTACACAGTAATATTTTAGCGTTCACTGGCATCCAACGTCAAACTTTCTTTTTGCCCCTTTTCTGTTAATGAAGAATGATACTATTATGAAGCACAGAAGAAGTTCAGTTGCATAAACAGAACAAATGAACACTACTAAAATCTTTCTCTTTATAAAGTTTTAGTTGAGTGTCCTAAATGAAAATAGGTTACAGCCAGAGCCAACAGCCCTGGAAATAGAAATGCATGCACTTTGTAAAGTGTGCACAGCATGGTAGTGTAAGTATTATTGCTCCAATATGCAATGATCATGCACACAAAAAGTAGTTTTAAGGAAAAGTCAAGTTGCAAGACTAGGTAGGAGGCGAACTCCATGCAAAATGCAATAGTTATCAACATCGTGTCTTGTTCAACAGCCCGCACTTTCCCTCTTATTTCAAGTTTCATGCATCACATTGAGCAACTGTGGACTCGCCCGTTAGTTCTTTTTCGAAATACTGTGTTCCAACGGAAGCAGCAAAAGGAATTCTTAACAAAGTCATTTCTGTCTCCTGTAATATTCATTGTTATTTTTACATCTAGCCATTTCATTTAACCTGGAGTAGCAACACCACAAACTACAAAATAAGAGTTAGCGATGCAGGACAAAACAGCCAAAACTTGTGTTTGATTGCTAAAAGTTCAAAAACTTTACATGACGGCCAAAGATTCTGAAACAACGTTCGTATAGTTCTGCAAGACAAACTGCAAAATACCAACTGTATGTGTACAGCATATTATGTACTTTACTTTCTCTTTAGAAGTGATCAAGGAATCCCCATCAGTATCTTCACTATCATCAACATTGTCCTCATCCTTTAGACCAACTTTTAGTCATGTTTACAACCATTCTCGCGGTAGTTTCTGCCACAAAATAAAACATTCACGAGGTGAAATTGGTATTAAAGCACTCAAATTTACGTAAAACAATCATAGAAGAAAGTGCTGCTACATGTGAAATGTACCAGCAGTGTGAAAAACAAAAAGAAAGCAAATGTTCGTTGTTCCACACGAAATACATTCAGTAGGAAGATGGCCTTGTCGTGTGGATACTTGAGCATTGCAATAACAACATCATTATCATTACACATTGCATTATTACAGACTTGATGGCCAACTTTGTGCATAGTATCTGGGAATATTAAAAAAGTTTTCAGGAAATTTGAAGACAGGCTTAAATGCAATTATAAGAAAAAGTTTTATTGTGACTATGATTGTGATAATGACTTTGGCCCAGGTATGTATTTTTAGATGCCTACACATTTCACTTGTTTTATGCGTACTAGTGTGCATGGCTTTTAATTTCTAAAGAGAATTAAGGTATACCTTTTCATTATCGCCCTTGTAAATGTAAAGCTGCTTTGGCTAAATGAGTAAAATATCGTATGACGTAAATTTTCACATGTCAAGCAAAGATAAAGACATTCGTAGTTGATTGGAATGAATTGAATGAAAATGAAGTGGTATAGCTGTGTGTTCATACACTTCAAGTCAACTTAGCTCATTTCAGAAACACTTGCATTTAAGCATCGTAACACTTTTCTTTTCGTATTTACTGTCGTCTTTTTTTAGTAAATATACATTTGGCATGATTGTTTTTGAAGAAATCCGGTTCCCTACCAGCCCTCTATTTAACCTACGTATGAAAAACCTACTATTTTTCCTTGAAATTAACAAAAGAAATGGAATGAAACATGGTCATAGTCATGGTATGCAGTTTCCCTTCAAAATTAAGAAAGTATATGGTACGACGTAATACGGAGAAAATACCTCAAGTCAACTAGCAGTAAAGAAAGAATTGTAGTAGACTATTCTGTAGTTGGGAAGTGGTAATAAAACACCTTGTTACAAATCGTGTCTTCGTCCTTTTCTAGATGAATCTTTTAAAATGTAAGAGGCTACTTCCTGATGTTGGCTTCATTTACTAAAGTTTGCGAAAAAGTCATTTGTACAGCGCGAAAGAACGTTTGCTGTACAATCCATTTCCTTGCATATATTTACTCAAGGAAAGAGACAAAACGTAACTAAGTAGTTTCTTATTCCAGAAACGTTAAGGGCCATCAAAATGAAATGAGTTTTTCTAATTTCTTTGGTAAAGAGTGCTACCGGTGTTGGTCCATGTGAAGAGAAATAGGTATTCTGTGCTAACAAATGACAAAATATCTCTTTTATGTACTACGTAGCTTGCTCATCTTACACTTAAACGTTTCTAACGGTAAGTTCAAGTCCACTTCAATTTCTTCTCGTGCCGCATTTAGTTTCGTTTCCAAACATAGTTACAAAACGGATCTGAATTTACATATACGGTTTTTCTGAAAGATACTGTTTCTGACTCGGTAAAGTAAGGGGAAAATTCACACATCTCTTTTTTGCTATTGTAATCCGGTTGGATTTTACGTTCAACTGCCACTTGAGTGAGAAGGAAAACGAAGTACGCAAAAGTGTTGGTTTGAGTTAAGTTGCACACAAGAACACGCTTTTCTTGCCCAGTTAACTAGATGGAATGCTAAAAAGTTTACATCTTGGAATGTTTGATAGATGTAAAATTTGAGGATGGGTATGAGGAAAGTAGAAGAACAAGAGATGCAGCAGCTTGAATATATGTTAATCAAGCGGTAAAGAAAAGGAGTCAGTTCTTTCGCTGAGTGAGGCAAGTAACTCTTCTAAAGAGAAAGTCTAAGCGTGTGCCCATCTTTTTCACTTTTAAAATTATCTCTTTCCTACGTGCTCGTATCCTTTTTAGACCAACTCCCCATTTACTTTACACCGAAAGAAAAAAACCTATTTTCTTGATACTACACAATTTTCTGTAACTTACTATCTGACACGCTTGTTCATTTCAAACACTTTCAGTTTCAAATAAAAAGTGTAGAAATACATTTTTTAAATCTTGTGGTCTGCACTCTTAGCTTACTGAAGTCCAAATATAAATGTTAAAAGAAATAATAATGTATTCGTTTTAGTAGTTTTGTAGTGTGTATTTCCCGTACTTGCATCAATGCGAAATTGTTCCCTGGTTATAGCTGAAACTAAAATATCTACCTAAACATATGATTTTGTTGTTTTATGCTCTATAAGAGTAATAAAATTATACTGAAAGGTAGTGATAAAACGGATGTGGTGATTTATACGTGTTAAAATTTTCGTATTTAAGTACTTAGTCAAGTCCAGAAACAATGTAAAAGAGGACTTTTGTAGTAAAGTGTTTTCATTACTACAAAAATACAATTATCAATTTTTCAACTTTGTATACCATTTGTGTTTAAAGAGCAATTAAGATTACTTTATTTAAATAGTTGACATTGTATAGTCTAAATAAAACTCCCGTATACTCAAACAGCAGTTGCAATTTGGAATGCTGGTAAAAGTTTTTCAAATCATTTAAAACTTTTAGATTAACACATAAATAAACTATATTGTGTAATTAAGGAATTGCATTAGACGTAGCAATCAGTAAGCTTTCTTACTGGTTGCATTTCGAACTATTGTTGCATATACGAAGCGTGCAGGAAGATGAAGATACCTCTTAACGATGATGTTACAAAGGGGCTGTACTCCCCTCCCATTCAACACAATATGGTTGGACTTCTCTTAAGATAAATGTGTTTGAAGGATATACAAAGAGAAAAGAAATAGTTATTTTAAAACAAATGGTTGTTCAAAGGAATAATGAGTAGCATGAATCACACTTGTAATTAATTGCATTGGCAAAAGCATAATCATCACCCGGTGTAATTATCTAAAGTATTAATGGTCTAGTGATGCCGTAGTCCACCCCACTTCATTTTCCCGTTGCGTTGTACACTTTTAATTCAGCATCCTATACGTTTGGCTTGAGAAGTCATCCATACATAATATCCTTTTAGGTACATTTACCATATTTCAACATTTGACTTATTTTTAAGAATGAAAACAAATTCCAGTTTTATTTTCTTGAAAAAATAGATAAATCATATCAGTATACTTTGCTAAGCTTGTTTTTTATTTCAAAATCAAACCGTAAATACTAAACACATACATTCCCATTCGTCGTATTATCATATCTTCAAAGGAAAAGTTTTTAGAGCCGTAGAATTCCAAATGCAGGCAAAAGATTTGTGTCCTGTCCCACACAACAGTGAACTATTATACTGCCGTGCCAAATATCACTTTTGATAAGAAAAGTTTGTTCGTGTTTCTATAATAATCTGTTCTGGAAGATAGGCCAGAAAGGTCATCATTGCCATTAAAGTCGTCGTATGTGCAATACTATTTTATGTTTATTGCAGCAACAACACTTATTGCATAATATGATGTAGTTCATCGCATGATCGCACGAAACAGTAGTTTAGAGTGGTGCGATACTCTTACTCGGTATTTTTATATATGTATACCAAGTAGAATAGGAAATTTTCAGAAAAAATAGATGTTGTTGCGACTGAATGCTGAAAGAAGTACTGAGAAAAGGAAACCAAAAAATGTTCATAAATCTTTTCGCACTGGTCCATTTATCAGAACAAGCGATTTAAAATATATTTTATGGACTTTATTGTTGTGCGTGTTGTTATATTCACCTGACACAAAAAACACAATTTTCTAAAGTGACAACCAACAAATTGAATCAGAAAGCATGACACACGCACTAGTTACCTTCAATAGAAAGCATTTGCAATAGCGAAAGGAGACAGTTGTAATTTATCAACGCTTACAGTATACAACCTTAACAGCAGCCGTCTTCATTCCAAGGTTGGTATCTACTATGATGATAAGGAGTTATAGTATGCTGCTGTTTGGCGAGATGGAATGAATACTTTCACATGAAAACCACTGCCTTCCAACTTGTTTCCCTTAAATTTTTATACGTACCAAAAACTGAACCATATACCAATTTGTTTATATGAATGTTGCAGAATAGAATAGCCTGTGATATGTTAGATATATGTATACATTTCGCTGGTTTTAAATAACGTACGTGTATCGGCTGTAAGCATGCCGGCTTTTTTCCAAAATCATATTTTATTGCAAGTGTGAATATCAAAGTGAAACTTGAAGCAAAAATAATACCATACGACTGCTGAAAATGGCAACGTTCCTTTTTATCTCCACTTCCCCCTCTTCATGTGATGAAATGTTCTGGTAGATGAAGTAGAATGTAGTGAAAGCAATAAATCTGTAAAACATTCCCAATGCAAAAAAATATATATGGCGAAAGTAAAAGCTTCAGATATAATGTTGTTCACGCAGCAATAGGACATTTTTTTGATGATGTGATGTGTGATTCTTGCTCACTCTCTCTCTCTCACCAAAACCAAATAACATACACACAAAGTAACTTTCATGTTAGAATGTAATTCTTCATATTTCCATTTTTGCATGAGAAGTAGTTGTGTGAGCGGTTGTGAGCTGAGAACGTGAACGATATGAGATCTGTGACAGGTTTCTAGCATTTATTCAAAAATGATGTATGTGAATTTGAAAGAGACATGGCACATGAATACACATATTTCATTTTTTGTGTGGTGCGATAAAAAATGAGAAGAAAAAAGGAATAATCACTATCGCACTTCATTTTTTCTATTCCACACGAAAAGAACAATATTATGTAAAAAAAAGTTCTGTGTTGGTAAATCAACAGAAAGAAATATTTTATTTGGTATACGCATTGTACTTCATTAATAATTTTTTATTCATACTGTTTTCAACTTTATACATTTTTAAGTATACACACATTGAATTACATTATTACACGTGTTCGTATGGTACTGAATATTGAAGAAATCTAATTAAATTTACGTGGAGCTCTTTAAAATTGATTGCATCATTTTGTTCTCCAACTCAACGAGAGCCTTGTTCTAGGTTATAAATGTTCGTGACTTGCAGCTCCTGTTTTTAAAATTAAAACTAGTTGATCATGAAGCATACATGAGATTTTATTACATTACAAGGACTCAATAAGAGATTCTGGGAAACAAAATAGTACAAACTCATAACTTTTAAAAGTACTCCATGTGTTTCTTTCGACAGTTTAAACAGCTTCATTCAAATGATGCACTCGATAAAAACTTTCACCATAAGATTTGTACAAAGTTGTAAATGAAAAAGTCACTTAATACATAAAGCATAAATTTAGCCAAGAATAGCCTAAGGAGCTAGGAGGTTGAAAACTCCAATTTACATTATAGTTACATAGGTATACATACATACATTCCTAACTACGTATAAATATATTGGAACATTTAACCTTTTACTTTCGAAACGCTTTCAACGGTTTTATACAATTTCACAAAGTGTTTACTTAACCCCATCATGTCTATATTTCTACAATATTTAATTTACACAATAATGAGATATAATAGGAATATCCTATTTCACAGTCTGTAAAATGTTAAGAGGTAACACCACAAAATGCGTGGGTGGATATAGCGTTAAAACTAAATTAATTACTGAACATTTAGTACACATGTATATATATTTCACCTAATTTCATTTAATATAGTAATAGTACCCATTTGTATCGTAATAATAATATGTAGCTATACTACTATACACGGTATAATTGCTCACTCACCACCACTTTGGCTTCGGTTCAAAAAGGCAAAAGCCCTTGTGTAATATTATGACTACTTATTTTACTGGAGTGAGTTGCTTTTTTAAAACATTAGATGCACGTTAACTGAAACGCCTATTCCTATAATACGTTTAATCTGTTAGTTTGTAAAGCTAGGTATAGACGGAGTATTTAAATTAGAGCAAAAGTGAAGTACATAGCTGTAGGTTCAGTTATAATGTAGGTATAAATGTATCGTATGCACTACTATTTGGTTGACTTTCTATAGTTTTAAAACGAACAAGAGTTCTTGTTCATTGTACAAAATGATGACATTACAGGAACTATACACGGTTTTAAACACCTAGTAACTTTATGAGTATGACGTAACGGACTAGATTCGCTATATTAGAACATGTCGTTGAATAAAACAGGACAATTAACTTAAATAAAACTGTACTAGCAAAAAGATGCGTTTTACCATTATATCGTGGAATTCGGGTCTAGTTTATTTTTTTGTTTTGAAGACCCCCACTGACCTTTTTCACCAAGTCGTTGTCCTATCATTTTGTGCAGCATACCTGACTGTAGTATTAAATATGCAAAACGCAAATACCAACCCTTTTACCTTTCCAGTTGTGGATATTGCCAGAAAGCTTAGGGAACAGTGTACATTAGAATAGTTTGGACCCAATGACTTGAAGTAACAACATCCTGTTTTTATAGTTATGATCATCAATTCCATGAACCTTAGTCATCCTCATTAGAAATAGCAGTAACAGTTACCGGAATCAATGCACTCATTTAATCTTTCCTTCCTGTCACGGCGACTGCTGTCCTACCTAATATTCATCGTGGTATAAATGACAAAAGCGACAATATAAATACTACATTTCTATCATTTTATTTTCTCGACTATCTTCTTGTTTTATTACATGGAGTTGTTAGCAAATGGAATGCTGCGAATATTACTTTTTTTACTTCCATTAGTAAAAAACGACCAGAAACACTGCCAATCCAATTAGTTTCTCATTACACGCAAGGAAAGCCTCGAATTATTGTTATTTTTCACAGGAATGCCATCATCCAGCTATTTGGCAAAGTGGCAATACGAAAAAAAAGAGAGCTGCAAATATGTTTGTTTTTACTTGCATACAGCTTATATGGAAAAGTAGTAGTTTTAGGGGAGGATGGAAAAAATAACTTAGAAAAAATGTGGGATTTGTCCCATATATTAAGAAACTCTACCTCTCTTTCCAGTTCTTTATATAAAAGTAGAGTGCCATCAATGATGCAGATGTATTGATTCTCTTGCAGAGAGCTTTTTTCCTTCTTCGCACAAATATTTCTTTTTCTTTTCTATTAAGCGTATAACGCACAACAAACAAAACTCCTCTCACACTATGTAGGTACGCAGTACACACTTATGCCTATAAACAAAAAAG
Organism: Entomobrya multifasciata; assembly: GCA_034693345.1. NCBI lineage: Eukaryota > Metazoa > Arthropoda > Collembola > Entomobryomorpha > Entomobryidae > Entomobrya > Entomobrya multifasciata. The sequence continues at coordinate 11,194 of JAQFXM010004901.1, forward strand.
CAATGCAATTTAGTCCAATAGTAAGTCGTAAAGAAGAAGAGGAACAGCTTTTTTATTTAGGTAAATGTTCCACTCTAGAGAGTTTTTTTACTTGAACAAAAAGATAACCTAGTTTAATGATGATGTTTACTGCTTTCAACGCTTCTACAAAACCATGTAATATGGAGTAATAATATAAATGTTCTGCTGGTTGCATCTGCTGTGTGTGTAAATACATACGTACTTCTTGCAAACAGTGTGTTTTGAAAAGAAAGTCATTAGTAAACACTTTCCTTTTGTTTTACTCTGCACGTAGTAATGACATTCCTTTATATTTTACATGTATTCCATCGGGTAAATTCTGGAAGGAAGTGCTTTTCTAGTCGTTCAAAAATGTTTTCTGTGTTAACACTAGTGGTGTACTAGTATATTTATGGGATGTGACCTTTCTCTTCATGGTTCTTATATGGGTTTGGCCAGATACAAATATTGTGTGTTGCTTGCATTTATAGACAAGATGTCTAGTTTTATGACTCCTTCTGCTGTTCATTTAGCATTAACGGTTTCAGGCAGTTCAACCATTTCTCCTCGTGCAAATATTTTTGGTAAATTCCTTTCTTCTGTCTTCATTTCTTTAGGCTAATAAAACCATTCCAGAAGGAAAAACAAAATCCACCATTTAAGCGACAATGGTAATTACATAAAAAGAAGAAGCTATAACGGAGCCTCACATAAATTTACTTGAATCCGGTAAGCTATCAAGCTATTTATATGAATTGAATATAATGAAACCTGCGTAAAGTAAATATATTTGTTGTTTTCAGCCAATACTTATATAATCTAGATGACTTTCATGCAAAATTTCTACAGATAATGTTTTTGGTTTTTTATTTTATGTACACATCTCTGTCATCGGAGGGATCCAGTAGAGTAGCGGTTGCAATAGGACGCATACCTTGACTATATTGTGGAGAAAGCAAACAAGATTACTTCTTACATACCTACATAACAGTGTTTTTGTATATAATTTCGCAGATTTCTAGGTTTCTATAATTTTCTTTCGTCTAAATGTATTTTGTACATGTGCATTATGCATGCCATATTACTTTACATGTATTTTAAAATAAGTACTGCGTATATGTACACTTACAAATTATGTACATGTTTATATGTACAACAGAGGTAAATTATGCTAGATTGAATATATAATGATGGTGGTGATGGCTTTCCATTTTATTTGTTGAATATACACGTAATCTTTGTAATTGTAGAAAAAAGTGAACACTATTTTTCACATTATGGAATTCGGAACAATGTTTTATTCTAACATTAAATTCTCATATTCCTGTCTTCACTTCTTTCGCTTTGGTATATAATATGGTTAAAGCTGACTCGTTTCCCATTTGTCTCGCCTTACGTGTAGCCCAAGTTTCCAGTCATACTTTCAAACAATGTTTTTGGCTTCAGGAACAGTGTACTAAGTCCTTTGAAAGAAGGATATGTGTTGTGAAAATGTAGCACTCACAACTCTAGTATAGCTTGGATGAGTCTGGTCTTCTTAACACCGCGTTCCACTATCTGAAGTCTCCGAGTCGGATGGAAGATCTAGACCGGTGTGAACTGACACTGTTACATTACAATTGAGACTTACAGCAGGATAAAACACGCCAAATAGGTTGGTGAAAGCTACGGGTCCCTGAAAAAGTATAAGAGAAAAAGAAAAATCAGAAAAAAATTAGGCACATCATTTACCGTTACCAAGTGTGTGCGAGTGAGTACAAGTTTTGTGTATGTGTGCTCATTTTTCCGGTTCACTCGGTTTTGCATACAGATACGTTTTAAGTGTGCACATGGCTCAGTGAACGTTTGCAAATTTGCAAAATGTACTCATTGGACTATAAGATTTCTGAAGTAATATTACACAAGTCATAAATGCATACATTATAAGTATGACTGCCAATGCGGTAAGAATAAAAAGAATATTTCTTTTCTCACTCCAGCTTAACTAATATATTTTGTGGAAAGAAATATTGAATAATGACAAGCGGCTGGGGAGTAGTCAACGATAGACCCTTACTTTTGTAAAGAATGGTACCGACATTTCCACGCACATACATATTACACAGAAAGATCATGTAAAGCACTTATCATTATTACGCTTCTTATGTATATTGTAACCCAGACATATACGCACATACACTTACTTATAAACGACAAAAAAATTCATGTCACACAAAGAAAATATGCATCAATGGTATTTGTATAAGAATAAATGTTAGTTGGTTGAATAGAAGGAATCGCTTACTTGCTGCTCATCATTGACGTAGAATGTGAGCTGGCGTTTATCCAGATCGAGCAGAACTCCAATCGTGGAACCAGCAGTGATACCACCTTCAGTCCGACTTGAATGTACTCCACAGTGAATAAACCAGGATCTTTGATGATCGATGTACATTCCCCATCCCTTGTCATCTTTGCCTGCCAAAGAAAAGAAAACAAACAAGATGATGAAAAAATTGCCAAGAAAGAATAAAGTCTTTTCTTTCTCCAAAACTTTTCGGCAACTTCTGCTGTTGATGCTGACACAACTGGAACTATTGCTACCGTTTCTGCTGGTTTTCTTATGGTCTCCTCACAAATACAGAAAGAGGGGAAAAAAGAGTAAGTCATGCTGACAGTTCGCACTTATTGGATCATAAAAATGGGTCATAATATGAGAAAACACACACAACTGTATGTTTTGGCCATAACCGTTGTAGCAAAAAGTTAAAGTAACTGCTAACAAAGAAAGCTTGAAGAATAATACGTCATTGGTTTTTTGCAGCCATCTTCTGTTCTCTCATGACATTCATACTACTGCTGTACAAATATTGAGAATGTACAAATCCAAATAAATTTGACATATCGTCATCATGAGTTTTTGTAAAAAACTGTCGCCGCGTCGTAAACTTGCGTTATGTTCTGCAAAACGACAAATATTTTATACGGATACTATAAAATACTTCTTAAGATAACAAAAAAATGCGTTTTCCGGTTTGTCTACGTTTCACTAGCGTTTACGGTTTTGTCTGTGGGTTGTCACTTATATCTGTACTTTGCGCTCTTCCTTACGCATATTGAATACAATCAATTTTAGTTGTCAGTCCCGATATAATGTATGCCATATTTTTGTTTTGGTATTTTAATGGCGATATGTTTTACAGCAAACTTGTATTCACATTTGACATCAAGTACAGTGGATAGCAGTTTTGTTGTTGCGTTACATATTAATTTATCATCACATCATACTGCAAACATGCTTTGACGTGTGGATGCGAATGTACGGACTGTGACATAACTTCTAAACCAAGAATCAACAAAAATTACCCGAATGGAACAATAGTGGATGCTAATAATCCTGCGAACTTTTACAAGTCTACGTATATATGCACATAATCCGCAATATCCGCATAATGACCATGGAACTATGGAACTCATGAAAGGAGAGCTGTTTGTTTGAACAGCATTATCCCTATATGCAGTCAAAGATGTCTATCAGGGAATACGCAAGTTTAATAGTGTTAATTACTTTTTAGTAACTGAATGTTCAAAATTATTTAATTTTTATGAAAATATCACTACCAAGGGTTATGATTTTCGTAGATTTGAAGATTAATGTAGCTTTATTTTTACATTGTGTTTAAATAATAGTAGTTTAACTAACATGAGAAATTATTCGCTCTATTGCGACTTCGATAAAAGTCTTTTTATGATTATGTGATTTGCCTTTGTTTTCTATTTATCCACTTTTATACTCATACACCTATATTAGCCTTCTGCTTTGGAAATTTAGAAAGGGAAACAGAATATCGGAAAGGTATAAATGGTTATTACTTCATTAGTGCGTTTTGATTACTTCGCCAAAAGATATAGCTTATAAATTGGGGTTAAGTTTTTTCTTTCTATTTCTAGTTAATTTTTGTTCCATGGTCTTCCGTCATCATCAGTATAACATACCACATCGTAGTTATTTTATAGATCTGGCTACAATACAGCAACGAAATTAATGGCAATGTCTCATATACCCCAAATGGGTTAACTAATGAACTACTCCATGATAAACTGAAAGTGCGTGCAGTTCCTTTTGAAATGCTTTGAGCCACGGCGATTACAATAAAAGATCCATCAATTATTTTCATGATGTCGTAGTTGTCGGCCGACCTACTGCCTCATTCATGTTCATGTTAGTCCTGTACGTTTAAGTATGTATGTATGTTAACCAACGTTATATAATAATATATTTTTCCCAGCATGTTAGCCCATTCTCGTAACCATTATAACTTCATTCACTTGAGTGTTTATTACATAAACTTCAATCGAAAAAGATCATTACGACTTACCGAGCATTTCCTCTTTGTTAACCTCCAGTCTTGCCACGCCAAATGAAGGATCCGCGCTGGCATCATGTTTGTCAACTACATACTCCCAATAATGAACTCCACGGGCGAAACCGACGCTTCCAAGAACTACACGAGGTTCATATGAATCAGACGTGACGGTGCAGTTTTCATTGGTGAGGCGAACTCCGTGCGCTGCCAGTGTAGGATCGAATGTGAACCACGCGACTGGAATAAATAAATACAAAAGAATGAAAAGTATTTGAAGTAGTTCTGCAAAATGTTAAATTAACAATGGATTTTAATTACGAGCGGGTATATTTTATAGGACATTAATTACTTCTCCAGCCATCAGCCATCCCAAACTCTTTTAATGAAAAATTTCAGAATGGTTGACAACAAATAAAGTCACTTTATCATTTCTAGTCAGCCTATATATTTATTTTACTGCTATTCAAAGGACCTTATTCCATTTACAAGGGGCCTGGGCTATATGGCCGTCAGTTATGAATCATATATCAATCGAAAGCTCT
>JAQFXM010004902.1:0-16080 GCA_034693345.1 Entomobrya multifasciata
ACTATATCCGAATCGTAGTTGAGAAATGGTTTGCTTTCAAAGTTTAATTTTTTTTAACGTGGGAAGAGAATCAGAAAGAAAATGATATATAACTGAGATATATACTCGCCATCATATTGACATGCTTTCTTAAACTCTAATATTTTTGAAATTTCGTTCGTCTAGTCTTTGTTACGGATTATTTTTATTGTGAATATTTTTTGTAAAACACATACGTACCATTGCAAAAATGAAGTTGTTTTGAAGCATTTTATTTTAATTTTAGATTAAATTTCTGGGTATTACATTAACGAAAAAATGGTCTAGTGTAATTACCATTCGTGACTAAGAATTATGCTTGTTTTAATAACATTTATTCCAAAAATTATGTTTCAATATAATATGTAGGCAAATATGAAGGTACCTGTTGTAAATTATAATTATATTAAAAAACGTCTTGTTTCTTCATTTGAATTACTCCTTCTCAAGTTACATTTATACATGTAACACTTTACGTAATTTATCTCAATGTTATAACGTTATTGTTAAGTTATATCTTCAGAATTCAGCAAAATTATAGTAAACTTGAACGTTCGTTGTTCACAACTGCAGACATTAATATTTATTCGGATTAAACAGCTGTACAAACGACATTTACTACGAATTTTGCAAATTATTACATAAGTATGTTCACATTTTCTCTTTTTTATGAATTTCAATCAAACAGCAAATATTGAGTCAAGTTCTAGAAAAAAACTTTTAAATGGCATTTAATCATTTCAAATTTATTCTCTGCTTTTATCTGAGTCGTTCAACAGTTCAATGAGTTATTTTGTAAATCCATATCAATGGAAAAATAATAAAAAATACAATATGCATTAACGTTATCAACTATAAAAACGGAATCTACCATTCAATATTTTTAACAACTCTATTTTAGTTCTCACTAATTTCTAAAAATTTATTGTTTTGTCAGATTGGAAGTTGGCAGTCGCTTACAATAAAGTAAGTGTTGAATTTGACAGCACCTCCAACAAAACTCCCAGTTCATCCATTTACTACGACGACTACACTCGACCAAATTTCATAACCTCCAATGCTCGGAAAAATTATGTTCTTTGGACTGATAAAAATTTACTAAATGTTCCAGTCATTTACCGTTCCCCGCTTTACAGGGAAGATTCCAGAGAAATTCCTGAAATATTTGTGGATGTCGGGATATACGACCCCCAGGGCATAGCTTTGGACTACATCACCGAAAATGTTTATTTCGTGGATGCGGCCTTAAAGAAAATTTTTGTCTGTCCACCGGTAGCTCCAACACGCTGTGCAGTCGTATTAAAAGAGCTACTTAGCACGCCATGTGGAATAGCTTTGGATCTCAACGAAACGTGAGTGAAAATTATTTGTAAAAATTTATTTCGTATTTAATGCGATTTGCATTTAAAAATGGATACAATATTTGGGTTATGAAAAATTGAAAAAGCTCTACATTATATTATAGTTTTTCTATACGAATTTTGAATTACCCTTACAACAATTTACTATGCATTTACACACAAATTATTAAAACAAGTAGGATATTTAGCAAATGACATGATATTGCATCGTGTATAATAATAGATATTTACCGATAATCTCTCGTTTTTGAAAAAATATCAGAGATAATCCATAAAGTACGTTTTAGCAAGCATAAGTGGGGATAGAAATGTAATGATATGATTTGTGAAAAGTAGGAAAACGAAGGGCCAAACTACTTATGGTGGTTACTCTGATTATTGTGAATTAAATGAGTGATTGAAATAAAAACTGAGAACTCTTAGGGGGATTGACCGACACTCATATGCATGAAGATGATGACTGTTCAAATAATGCTACCGACACTTTGTCCAAATAGATGTAAAACACAATGAACTTTAGTAAAACAAGTAATTTATTGTTTTAACACACTTAGCTTATTTTTTGTGTAGAGTTAAGAGAAATCAAAACAGTCACAAATTATTAAAAGTTGAAAGATGAGAAGACAACAAGTCAAGTACGTCCAGCTTGCTAGCTGGCTGAAAAGGTAAGTGTGTAGAATGATTAATGTACACTATGTTTGCGGACAGCTCAAGATCAAGGTTCCAAACTAAAATTCGAAAAGAAATTCTCCACATCAGCAGGAACATGGCCTTGGCAAGGTTGCTGAAGTTCATATTATCGCTGTTGGGGTGATGAAATAGTATTAAGATTTACATGTAGCGTAACAAATTTATACAAAGAGAAACATACATGTGTAATCACAACCGACACTCTGTGCTACAAAGTACATGTCAAAAGGGCTAGGAAAAATGGAAATGCATAAATTCAAAATAAACGAAAATTGATCACATTCCAATCAAATGAGGTAAAAGAGCTCTTGTTTTGCTCATAAGGTCATAAACATCATTTCGAAATGACAATTTGAGTTTTTGTACTAATCACTGAATTTGACTTTTCTTCTTTTTTAGCTTAATGTTTTGGACAAATTATGGACACAATCCGTCCATTCGAAAAGCAAATTTGGATGGGTCAGAACAATTAACAATTATCGACACAAATATCATTCATCCTAGAACCATTACCGTTGATCAAGGTACTATATATTGGACTGATTTGAAAACTAAAACGATTGAGTCTGCCGATTACCACGGAAACAATCGTATCGTTCTAGTGGAATCAAAAATAGTTCATGCCATTGCTATATTTGGAAATCATCTATACTGGTCTTCACAAGACCGCTATTCGATAATTGTAATAAACTGTTTTTACGAAATATTGTTTAAAAAAATTATGCTAAATATTTTTAAAATGAAACCATTAATTTGCATTTTTTTTGCAGAGATCTAACAAAAAGGATGGAGGCAACACCACCGAAGTTACAGAACCGTGGCACCTTTTTCGCTAATAAATGATTTCAGTATGATGCATATTACCAGTCAGCCGAAATTGCGAAGAAACACTTGTGATCTTGATCAAATATGTTCTCATATTGGGGTAGAAAGGAAAACGGGTTGTGTGTGTCTTTGTCCAGAGGGAATGGTGGAAAACGGAAATGGTTGCATAGGTATGTAAACTAGCACAATACGCAAGCATTTTAAAAAGATTTAAGTATTTTTATTATTTATTTTTTCAAAATGTTAAAACGATTGAAATTGCTCCAATTCTTTATTTTTTTTAAATTGTCAAGTTTTTCTGCCGTTTTCGTTTTGTACAGACAAATCGACTGACAAACATGCATATATACATACAGACACAAAAAACAGACAGACATGATACGCAGTATCAATATGTAGCACTATTAAATATAGAACTTTTTCAGCGATAACATATTTCCCGTTAATTATAAATAAAAACTATAAATTAACTTAACTAAATTTTTTGTTGACTTTTATTTAATTGCAGATGACCCAGCAAATCCTAAAATATTTATAGCCCAAAAGAATAATTTGTGGACTACAAGTCTCGACATTGTTGGAACAGAGGTTTTCCACGAGCATAAATTACCACCTAACATTTCATCAATTAGCTCAATGGTTGTCAACCACATGAATAAAAGTGTGATTATTTATGACGCCATTCAAAAGAAGATATTCGATTATCAATACATTACCCACCAGCTAAAGTTGTTGGTGGACAAAGATATTCCAAATATTGTCAGTATGGATTTGGGTAAGAACTATTTTTTATAGATATTTCCAATTCATTGAGTATTTTATCATAAAAATTAAATAGTTTTTTTTTGAGTTTGTAAAAAGAAACGTTTTTTAACCGTTTTCATCGTCAAAAATATGATTTAAATTATTATTATGCATTTTTTCAATACTATTTTTTTACTTTTACAATTACAAATGTTTTTATGTTGATTTTAATTAGTAAGCCGGCACAGCGTTACTTTTCTTCGAGTTTTTGGTGTGATTACGTTTTCTTTTGAATTCGGACTTGATGTTTTATTATTTTCAGAAATTGTAAATGGTAATTTGATTTGGCTTGATAGAAGCAAAAATCAGGTAGAATTATTCTCTCTGAAAACCGGAGCTCGTAAAACGGTATACAAAAACGTTAAAGGAGGACACCAGATAATTATCGACTTAGGGTAACATATTTACTTTTTAAAGCTAAATTTTATTGCATGAGTGGTCAACGTCGTTTAAATTTTTTGGGTAACATTAATTTTGTTTTTATAACGGTTTTTAGGACACTTTATCTTGCCAGAACAAAGAGTGATGGAAAACAGGAAATTCGTCGAACTTATTTGCTAAATCCTTCAAGTGAACATTCTTACAAGACATTTCCTGCGGGTCTTAAACCAATTCAAATGACTCGTGACTGGGTAAAACGGATGTTATTTGTGTAAGTGACTAGTTTAATTCAATATTTTATTGTAGAGCATGAAAGTGTGTGAAATTTTGAATGCCCGCTCGAAAACTACTTTAACCGAAAAATTTATCATGGCTTTCACCCATTTTCAAAATATCCAATCATTTTTAAATTTGTGTATTATGCCTTATTTGAGCTTTGTTGCTATATTTGTGTAATTTCAACACAAGAATGATATATTTCGACTTGATGCCTCACACAAAAAAGGAGAATGTTAACTAAAAAACTAGTAATTACGTGGCTGAAAGCAAACATAATCACAAACTGAATTTAGCATATTTGTCGTTCCGTCTTTCTGTTTGTTCTTATTAATTTCGATTCATCAATCTGTCTGTACGAAACTGCTTTTATTGACATTTACATTTATTATCATCATATCATAATGAGTTGCATTGTTACAGCTACGTCGTTATGGTCATCATTACAGAGTGGTTTATCTTGTTATAATTTTGACATCGTAACAGGAGGGGGTGATAATAGGTTGGGGGTGCTAAGTGGAAGGGGTTCTAAGAGCCGGTAACGGCGCCGTCATAATGAAACCAGATATATCATAACCCTAGGGATTTACAAGGGTGTGGGTTTTAACTGGCTTAAATAGGTTTAAACCCGTATCGGGGTTACGCGTTCAAACCACTTCGACCCTGTCTCTTGGGGTTAACACTAGGGACTGAAAATTAGTATACTTGTTGGCCTTGACTATGGTGACGCACATGTCATGTATAAATGAAATCGGTATACACGTTCTTCCATTATCGTGCTCACAGTCTAACGGACAAACGGGCAAAAATGCCAACGGCAACACTTGATGACGCTTCGCTGCTTAAAATGATGTCTTTATTTTAAAACTCGTGTGCTAAAATTTACACTACGTGTTCGGGCGGGCCTCTGGGATTTCACCTCTCAATTTAATCCTCTACTCTAATATAGTTTTTAATCCAACCAATTTCATGTTTTTTAACCTGCTATTTATTTTTACAGTGCTTCCAGTAACGGAACTTTTGTAAAGATAGAAGATGACAAAGATACGAAAACGAATCTTGGTTCCCCAATTCAATCTTTTATAAAACTGGGCAGTCGATTTGTTTGGGTAGACGACACTAATACTATGAAGGTTTTAACCCCTGGGGGTATGTTTGAAGGGGACGAATTATTGGAAGCTGTGACCATTAAATCCCCTCATTTTACTAATACATCTAGTAAACTTATTGCTGCATTTTCTGGAACTGAGCGCCTGGATCATATTGCAGAAGAATTTAAATACCAGCCCTGTTCTCATAAAAATCAAAAAAATTGCCCGCATGTTTGCATGTCATTGTCTGACGGAACAGGTGCGGGTTGTTTCTGCAAAAATGATCATCAACAACAGTTTGATGACGAAATGATCTTAGATTGTCTGGAAATGAAGTCCAGTGAACCAAACTATTCAGAATTGGAGCGTATTTTGGAAAACGCTGAATTTATTAATGAGCCGATTATTGCTGCTGACGACAGCGTGGAAAATTTGGGGGGAAAATCATCGGGAAGCTTGGATTATATTCATTTTGCTTTGATTATGATTATTTTTGTTGTTTGTGGTATTCTTGGGTACGTTGTTTGGTTTTGGGACAAGACACGACCTGTTCCGTTAATTACCACAAGATTTGTGGCTGCTGAACATAATGATGATGATGAGTGATAAAATTTACAAAATTTATCATTCTCAAAGTTTATAATAATTACTGTTTAATTTTTAATTGAGAACTTTTCAATTCATATTCTTAATTGTTATGTTTGGAAATATGTAGATTCGAATGTTAAAAATTATCATGTCGTAAGAATGTCCGTTACTTATATTTACCACGTTTTAAAGGGAATTTGTTGGTAAAGTTTAAAATTTGAGAAAGAAATTTAGTAACGGACACATTTACCATATGGTCCATTTCCACTTGTTGTAAGTATTGTTATTCAAGTTTTTTAAAACTTAAATTTCAAAGTTTGTTTAAAAGGTCATTTTGAAAATTGATTAATGTTAGCTGTAAATCTTACTCATTTTTTTAGAAATGGTTTCATGTACATCATTTTACTTTCGCTTTGATAAATTTGATTCGAATGTTTTATAAATATGTTTTATAATGTTATAAAATTTATTTACCATTTTTAAACCGAGTTTATTATATGACCTACTGTCCATATGTACATACTTAAAATAAAAAGTGTATTTAGTAAATGTGAGTTCACATGATTACTTGTGTTTTAAAAAAATTCAAAATACATTTTAAACATTTTTTATCACGAATTTGTATCAATGTTATGTGACTTGTATTTAAATTGGCGGTTTTATTTGAAAATATGGATCCGATTTGAAGATTTAGTTAATTTAAATCGTGTATTTTTTGAAGGCTAACACATTTTATGTGTTAAAATTACACCCCTTAAAATATCCCCTAAAATATTTAGTGCATTAACAAGTATGCTAGGATTTTCACTGTAAATTGTAAACTTTTAAACCAATTCTTTATCAATAAATCAAGCCATTTTTGACAATTTACTAAATCATTTGAAACGTTTAAATTTGTATTCTGTTTTATACATACATAGATAACACATTTGTTTTAGATACATTAAAAGGAAACACGCATGGATCAATTTAGTCTACCAAATACCAATGCATGATAATTTTTATTGATATAGTGAAAGGCATACGATTATTTTATTTTATTTTAAGCATACTGTACTATATCACAGGATTTATTTCACTTTACATCATTTTTGACGTTCGAATTTAATAGAAAATTAGACCAGCAGACAGACTTTTAGACTTTTATCCCGTGATCTTATAAAGTACTATTCCGACACTGAATAAAATTCCGTTTTTACACATTTCACACATTTTATAGACAAAATTTGGTAATTTGTAATCGTATAGGTAAATATTAAAGTTTAAAATGCACTTTAAGCTAAAAAAAAATAATTTTACTCAATTTTAAATACTTATGATAATATGTTATGCTACCAAATATAATATAAATAGCATGCAAACCCACACGTTTTGCTATATGTACACAACCAGCACTTTAACCATTTTATATGATTCCACATGTTCACTTTGTATTTCGGTTGTCAATCCAATATATACATATGCCTGTTACCATCGTTTCCCCCATTTATTACAAATGTATGTATAACGTTTCCCTTTAAACATATATGCACATATGTGTCCATATGCTTAACATACCTCGGCCCTAATAATAATACCCGCACTAACGCAACACATGTCAGTTTTCCCCTTTCCTTTTAAAAATAAACCATTAAATCATCATTCGTTTCCTTCTTCTACTAATGTATATATATGTACATGAAAGTAAAATGGTACCATTTGGTCCAAATTTTCCGTTAGTAATTTTTCTCAAATTTTAAAAACATTTAGGTTTATTTTAACAAAATGGACTACCCCTTTCAAAAAAATGGACTAACGGACAATTTTCATGAAATGGTACATTTTTATTTTCCTGTACACATATTTAACCATATCCGCCAACTCAATATTAGATAAAATACACTTTAAAACGTTTTTAAACTGTAAAAATAATAAACCATTTATGCATTTTTAATCCATCAAATAAGCTAATGAAAATCATAATGATAATTTTTTAATCTATTTTGTCTAAAATTTGGATACCGACGCCAAATATTTTTTTCTCGAGTAAATTAAATCATCATTCTTTGCATCTCACTAGAAAATGCCAATAGCAAAAACAAACGCTCATGGCTTTACACATAAAATAAGCTGTTTTGTTTTGATTGAGTGATTGTGCGTGTCTTCTTTTGGCTGCCAGTATAAAAAAATGTGACGATGATGGATGCCAAAAAATGTTACAAAAGCATACACACACAAATAACAAGTCTGTTAACTGAGCTGATGAACTTGAAATGCATTTTTTATTGACACTCAACTTGACTTGCTGGAAGCATAAAGATCGCATTCACTCGCTTTTTATCTCTCACTTTGCTTGTGTTTGTGGCTCTCATGATAAAAAAACAAAGTGTTCTGTAAGCATTATATAAAGAAGTGCTTTAATAAAATTTCCCAGATGGTTAAAAGAAATTCAAAATTTGAAGTGCTACCTTTTTTCGTGACATTATCTCAGGTTGCCCCAGTTTTTAATATGGTCTCATGTAGCCCCAACTTTTTATAAAATTGTCTCAAATTACCTCCATCATTTACAGCAATGTTACAAGTTGCCCCATTTTTTAGTATGGTATCAAGTTGCCCCAGTTTTTAGTATGGTCTCAAGTTGCCCCAGATTTTTACAGCATTGTCTTAAGTTACCCCGTTTTAATATGGTCTTAAGTTGCCCCTGTTTTTTATATGGTCTCAAGTTGCCCCAATTTTTTATTTGGTATCAAGTTGCCCAAGCTTTTTTACAACATTGTTTCAACTTACCCCAACATTTACAGCATTGTCTCAAGTTACCCCTACTTTTTACGGTATTGTCCCAATTTACCCCAGGTTTTCAAATTTAGAAGTTTCAAAAAAAGCTGCCCATTTAAAAAAACATGTAACCGTTACCACTACATAAAACTTGAGCTCAATAAGTGAAAGCAGACAGACAGACAGACAGACAGACAGACATGAAATGACTTATCAATAAATATTACTAAAGCACTATTTGATAAAGTTGATCTTGAATCTCGAACATGAAGCAAAAAATGAAAAATGCTTTATTATTACAGTTTATGGTGGTGCAATGGAATAGCAAATACAGCCTTTAAGCTACAAAGCCATAAGGCACCAGATGAAAAAAAACGACACAAAGTTAAAAATATATTTTTTTCTTCACCCTTCCCATCATCTCTTCAGCCTTTTCATTTGACTTTGTTGGTTTTTTCTGTTCATCTCATCATTGTCATCATCATTATCAGCAAAGTTCTTAAGGGGCCGTTCAAATAGTACGTAACACTTTGAGGAAAGGGGCGGTGGTAAATGTCGAGTATTAGATTATGGGTTATTTCATAAAGTTAAATGGGACATTTCTTAAACTTTCCAAAAGTAATTGTATTTTTTTTAGAGTTCTGTTGTAAATGAACGTCCCCTTAAAGCCATATCTTCATTTGGCTCTGCTTTTTGGTGATTGTGAAACAAGCAAACAAGCCAAACCAGAAAATGAAGATGATGAGAAAAAAGGGGATACTTTTTCAACAAGATGAACTGAATGTGATCTCTGTTGTTCTTGTGAGTTTACTTGCTACACATTTTACATTTATTTTACAGTTGACTTTTAAAAACGCATTTTTTCCCTTTAACACATAAGCTTGTATGCATGTAAGTTCGTATAATGGGTTGGAGTGAATGTGGAGGAGTGGAGATTCGAAAAAAATGACATTCATTCAGTTACTCTGTGTCTCAAGCTTCTTCATTTGCTCATTTTTTTCAGTATGTCGCCACACTTCATAACAGATACACACATAAAAGCAGTACACATACCCAGCACACAATTTACAAAGTGAAAAAATAATTTAATTTAATTCAGTTGAAAAAATATTCGTGTGATAATAAGCGTGTATGTTTAGTGAAAAAAAATATTTTTATGGAATGCGCGGGCGTACATTTAAAATAAAATAGTGTGCTAAATTGAATAATTCTGTCAACATTTTTTTTTACGAATTTTTCGTGATCATAAAAAGGTATAAAAAATTTGCCATTATAAAGTAAGGTAACATGACAGTGTAAAAAAAGGCGAAAAAATTTGCTCAAATTCCCTTAAAAATGATAAACAAGTAAATATACTCAACACGACCACACGGTACAGGTCCACCCACGCATTACATTACCAACTGTTCAACGTGACATCATCAACGAAAAAAAAATCAGTGACTCAATTTCAGTTAAAAAAAGATATAATTTGAAAAATTTGAAGACAAATTTCATCTGTTCAAAAAAAAATCATATCAACTCATCTCATCATATTGTAATTTCATTTTGTGCTCTACTTACATCCGAC
Organism: Entomobrya multifasciata; assembly: GCA_034693345.1. Lineage (NCBI taxonomy): Eukaryota > Metazoa > Arthropoda > Collembola > Entomobryomorpha > Entomobryidae > Entomobrya > Entomobrya multifasciata. The sequence continues at coordinate 10,359 of JAQFXM010004902.1, forward strand.
GTCCATCTCACTCTCACAAGCCAAAAGCCAAAAAAAACTATCAAATTTTCTGACAAGCTAAAAAAATTCCACTTGCGCAATTTACATCACAAGCTCATCTCACAAAAAAATTATTATCCTTCGGCTTTGGTGGTGTCAGTGTATCAAATTTGTATATCAAATTTCCTGTTTGCATCTCATCTCGTCTCATGATCTGGCGTCCACATGTCGCTTCCTCAAAGCCAACCAACTCATCTCTCAAAAAAATTCCTTCACTCAACTCAACACAAAGCCATGAGTGTACACAAATTTTTGCATATCTGTTAATTATTCATTTTATTTTAATTAGCTAATTTAAATAAATTTTCTTGAAACCGAGTCAGTTGACTGTGTTATCCTAGCTATTATGAAGAATGTACATTTTTCTAGTCCGGTGGTGGTCCAGCGATCGCAGCATCCCAACAACGAGAGATTATCTTCACCTCCACCACTATTTCCACCAACAGCTTATCAATTAAAAGATAACCATAGTTACCATTTAAATGAAGATAATAATTATAAATTTTTAAATGAAGGTGACGAAGTTGAAAAAGTGACAATTAAAAAATATCAAGTTAACTGTCAATTAAGTAGACAAAGTGTAACGTCACCTCCGCCCATAGCTCCCTCAGAGCATTGGGGTCACTTGGGTCATCGAGCAGAGGATTTGAATTTTAAGGGCGGCAAAATGCCGGTGCATTTTAAAATAGGTAAACAAACTGCTACACCACAGCAGTCAGCAATTAAATTTAATTGTGGTGACGACGGTGAGGATAGTGACCAAGTTAATTATTTTCGTGACCAAAATTTTTCGTTGGTAAATAATTTTAATTGTTCGAGTGACCGAGGAGCAATTAAAGTTAATGGAGGTGTAAATAATATTGGAAGTTTGGAAAATTTTGACGACGACGAAGGCGATCATAATAAGCTGGATAACAATGTCAGCTGTCATGTTTCATCGTCAAGGCAATTAAAATTAAATAGTGACCAATTAAAATTAACTAATGGTAGTGGTAACAGCAGCGCGTCTAAATCAAAATTGTTAAATTGGTTATCATTCGGAAAACTGAAAAAGGGCAGTAGAAAAAGTGTAGGTGGCGCTGGTACTGCTGGTGATAAGCAGGAAGATAAGCAGTTAATTAAAAAGAAAAGGTCAAGTTGTCCACCGTTGGGTCATCCAATATTAATGGCTGGGGTTACTGGTGGCGGGGGCGGGAATGGTTTGAATTTTGATGTGGGCGGCGGGGGCGGAGGCGACCAAGCGGAGATGCCGCCTTCTCCTCTGGAGGACCAAGTTGATAAGGTGAAGGTTATCACTGTCGATAAGGAGAAAATTAAAGGTAATTAAAAAATGTGTAGTTAAAAATTAATTGTAATTAGTTAATTAACTTTGTGATTTGTATTTATAATTTTTTTAGGTGATGTCTCCTCCAAGCTACCTCCAAGAAGCCCATCATCCTCCAAGTCACCTCTTAAAAGTCTCCTCCAAACTCAGTCATCAGAGGAGGACCTCTTTTCTATCAACTTTGAACGCATTTTGGAGGGAATCATGAATGGCGGCGATGGGGACTCCTCCAAAAATGGAGGCGATGCTCCTCCTGAAGCCCCTCCCCCTTTTCTGGAACAAGTGGAATTAGAAGAAGAACCAGATACATCTTTCAGTCAAGCCATGGAACACAAAAAAATCAGCAGCTCATCTTCACCAGGAACATCCACCCACGCATCTACCTCACCTTCAACAAAATCAGCTGATCATCCACCTACACCCACTACCACCCCCGCAATCACCTCAGTCACCTCAATGATCCCCTCCACCACAAAACAAAAGTCTGCCACAATTCCACTAATTATTCCTCTGGGAAAACCTCCAAAACCACCAATGTCATCATCATCATCCTCAAAAAGCAGATATTTCAGTGGTAAGCCAATTAACTCACCTGACAAAACGTGACATTGCATAAAAAAACCAACCAATCAAATTCTCAATCCAAAAAAACAAATTATCATTGCAAATCCAACACTAATCGCTTCATTCACACTTTTATAAATAAGCGTGAAGGTCTGCATTAATTCAAACCTCAAAACAAATTAGGTCACAGTCACACAGGTGTACGTACAAATTGAATTAATTAGCTAATTACAGGTGTGCTCTTCAAGCTATGCTCACCTGTGCCAACCTTCAACTCAATTAGCTTTACAAATTTATTTTTTCCATTTCAACTTTGTCAAGTGAACAGTACACACCAAAAAATAAATTTGCGTGGGTGGTCCAAAATTTAAAAAAAATTGCGTGGGTGGATCCAAATTATTAAAAAAATGCGTGGGTGGTTGAAATTTTTAATTATTAATTTTTAATTGTGATATTTTTTTTCTATTTTATTACAGGTATACCCCGCTATCCAATGACTACTCCACATCACCACCACTTGCTTTCCTCCAGCAATACCTCCAACAGCTACTCCAGTAGTTCCTCCAGCAGTACACGTGAAGCAATGCTAGAGCTCGCCTCCAAACTCATCTCATTCCGAGAGCAGCTCCACAACTCACGCGAGCAGTTAGCCATGTGCCATCTCTCTTCTCTCCACGAAATCCACCGAAACCGGGCAAACGAGCAGATCCACAGCAGCTACTACCCGAATCCGGGTATCGATCAGCAGAGGAGCCTCCCTCTCACTCGGCACCACTCGCAGCACTCCACATCCAGCACCAGTGTTCCAGCAGCACAACATGAACATGGACAAGTATTCCAGCAGAGAAATCCAGTCAATACAAAGTCAGCAGTGAAGAATAAATTTGATGAAAATTTGTGGAATAAATGTGTACAAAGTGCAAAGTTAAATTTGGGAGGTGGCCTTCGCCTCCAAAACTCCTCTGGAGAAGATCCCCTCCAAATTTGTGAAGAGGTAGAAAATTTGAAGATTAGGGGGAAAAATGGAGATAGGTCATCAAAAAGCCCCTCGCTCCTGCTGGAAACCGACTTGGATCAATTGGAACATGGACAAGGTGGGTATATAATAATGTATATAGGCTATGTTGAAAAAATAATTGGAGGAAATTTGGAGGAAATTTTTTTTGGAGGAATTTTGTAAAATAATTATTTTTTAAAAAAAATTCTAGGGAATTTGGAGGAAATTTGTAAAATATTTTTTTTTGTTTTTTAAATTTGGAGGGAATTTGGAGGAAATTTGTAAAATAATTATTTTGTTTTTTAAATTTGGAGGGAATTTGGAGGAAATTTGTGAAATAATTAGTTAATTAATTTTTTGGTTTTTTTTGTGCTTTTTTTTGAAGGTGGCTACCAAGCTGAGTGGAAAAATGACGAAAAGTTTGAAAATTTCCCGCGGATTTTTGAAGACAAAGTTGATAATTTTAATTGCTCTGGTTTTGGTGATTTTAATTGTGGGAATGATGGGAATAGTGATCAAGTTAATTGTGGAGATGGAGTGGAGGGAAGAGAATGGAGGGATGTTGATGATGGAGGGTTTGGAGGAAATTTTAAGAGAGGAGGAGGAAATGAAGGGAATTTTGATAAATTTGGAGAGAAGGAGGGAAATTTACAATTATGTTTAGAAAATTTAAAATTAAATGGGCGGGAAAATGGTGAAAAGGACAAATTAAATTTGAAGAAGAAGAAAAAGGTGATAAATTTAAGTCTTCAGAATTTAAGTGGAAGTGGTCAGTTAAGTGAACAAAGTGAGATGGCTACTTTAAAAGCTGGAGGGGCTAATGGAGGTGGAGGGGGAAATGGAGGGAATGGGGATGAGGATAGGAGGAGGAGTATGGAGTTCCTGTTGGATACCGATAAGGAGAAAAATGCTCATTTGAGGGTAAGTTTTAAGAAAATAATTAAATATTTAAATAAGGTTAACTGTTTTAATTTGGTGAAAGGTGTGGAGTAAATTTTAAATGGTGGTTGAATTTAAATTCGTGGGTTTTTTTAGGTTAATGGGCATGGATTTTTAAAAGAGAATAGGGAAATGAGTAGAAAATTTGTGATACTTTAAAAAAAAAATAGCAAAAAAAAATTGTTGACTTTGGAAAATTTAGGATTTTTTTTTGCTAAATTTGATATATTTTTTTTGGGAAATTTATGATTTTTTTAGAAAATTTAACATTTTTTTTAGAAATTTAAAAAATAAATTTAGAAATTTGGATTTTTTATTATAAATTTGCGATTTTTTTTGTAAAATTTGAAAGTTTTTTTTTATTCGGAAAATACAATTATTTCAATAAATTTTCCAACAATAAAAAAATAATACCCATTTAAAACCTTTTTTTTCTCTACTTAAATTCATTTTTAAAAAAAATTCAATAATTTTGTTTGGCTATAATTTTTTTGGCAATTTTTTTCAAGTGAGTTGAGTTAAAGCTGTAATCAAATTTGGCAATCTATTCACTTCCGCTCTCCTTTCCATTTTTACCCATTTCCCTTTTAGCCTTGCCATTTATATATGCCATGCCGTCGCGTTCAGTGTTCATGTCCGTCACTCTCACTTTTTCATTTTTTTTATTATTATTTTACACGGCTTCTCCCTTTCCATCCATCTCCCCTATTTTTCCATCTCTCAGTCAGCCAGCATGACATGTGTGTATGTTCATATTACTCATGCTGCTCTATATACATTCCTCTCACTTAACCATGCATGCTTCCTCCGTCTCCCTTTCCATTGCCAGATGCGAGGGTGTTTCCAATCAATATCAACTCAACACACAAAAAAAACCATTTCATCTTCATCAACTCACTCTCCATTTCACTCACTCACTCACTCTTTCAGTCTTTCAGTTTGACATGCAATGAGCCATGAACCAAAAAAAAGATATGCACACATGCTTTTGATATTTTGCTACTCAGCAGGGCAGGGGAAAATATATATAAGTATTTAGGTTAAAAACGTGACTATTCCACTGACTTGTTTTTTTTTTCTGGAGAATAGGAGTGGGCTAAGGGATATGGCATGGCTCGTAGTAATAATAACCCATTGCTCTAATTTTTTTTACTGGAAAAAAATGACTTAAGAGTTGAGTAGCTTATTTTGGGGTGCTTGGGTCTAGACTGAATTATATTTCGAAAATAAATAAATAGTCAGTCGGGGAGCAGGGGTTTATTTTAGGAGCCTGGAACCAAAATAAAAATATATGCTAATTTTATTAAACTTTTTGATGAATTTACAAATAAATTTGTTAATTAAATTTTTAATTGGTATATTTAGGCAATTAGCTAAAAAAATCGAAAAAGAACGGAATGTTTTATTATTGGCTTGGGTAGCTTTTTAGGGATGCTGGTTCTAGACTGAATTATATATTTTTTTAAAACTCAATCAGTCAAGGATCATGGGTTTACTTTGGAAATAAATTTGATGAATAAATTTTCTACTGATATTTTTTTCACACTTTTCCTCAATTTTTGGTTGGAATTTAATTTACTGACTTGGGTTACTTTTTTGGGTATCTTGGGTCCCGACTGAACTATTTTTTTAAATGATGAAAATTTAATAACTATTAATTTTTTTGACGTTTATATGAAATGAATGTATAATTATTTAACTAATTAATTTTTTTCCTTCTATTTATTTTTCCAGCCACCAGAAAACAGCCTCCAAAAAGCTCAAGGCACCTCCACCGGCGGTGAACGTCGCCTCTCCGAACACGAGCTCCGAATCCAACGCTCCCTCCAAAAACTCAATGTCCCCGACTGGTACAAAAA
>JAQFXM010004903.1:0-16079 GCA_034693345.1 Entomobrya multifasciata
TCTGAGCGAGGTTTATGAACGGCTTGAAAACGTTGGTCGCTTGTGTATGTGTCTCGACCCACAGTCAGTAAATGAATATCACGATGTCTTACCCAAGAAATCTAAACGATCCAAATAAATTATACATAATTCTGTTCAGTACTTTTGTATAAGTTATAGTCTTATTATTTTGATTTAGCCAAGTGGAAGTAAGAGGCTTACCGTTCGATTGCCAGAATTACGAACACGACAGGTGAGAACTGCTGTCTTTCCAACAAGTGCAGTCACATTTCTGGAGTATTCGGTATCGAAATCTGGGCCAGGAGAGCTGTAGTGGAATGTGAATTCGTCATCCTCTTCAGCCAAGTTGGTTGATAAAACTGGAAATAAATTATATTAAAAAATATAAGTTTTTTATGAATAATGAGAATATTTTAGATTTTAGGATTTTCCGAGATATATTTCAAAATATACTGAGCTTCTAAGATATATGGATTTGTGTGTAGGTTTATTTTTAGGAACAAATAGTTTTCTTGTTTTGACGACATAAAAGTTATACCAAACGTTGCATTTATGTATTTAAAAAGTAGTCACGTCATCCGTAACAGACAATAAGAGTAACAGCCGATTGAACACCAAAACTGTAATGCTACAAGAAATGATTGATGAATTCAAATGAAATTTTTATGCTATTCTCATCTATTGTTCTGTTTTTGCAGTTGTTTGAGAAAAGAATAAAAGATAAAGGAATTACGCTAAAATTATGACGATTTAGCATGAAGATGAAAATTTGCAGAATAAGGAGAATTGTTGGGAAAGCTGAATATAATGGGATACAAAAATGCTCGCATTATTTAAAGAAGAGTGAACGACCCATAATGATGATGTAGGAAATGGAGCAGAAAAAGTGAGTTATCCGAGAATTGATGCAAGCCTTGCATTTTTTATGAGTATAATGACTGTATTTATACGTTTGTAAACGAAATGGAAAAGAAAGATAAGTCGTACGAAAATCCGCAGAATTCACTAGCAGAATGTAAAAATTCTTAACGACGTCAAGCTTTACATTAAGCGAAATTTCAACGTTTTAAAAATAGACAATGAGCTCAGATATATCATGTCGACTTTTGTTTACGTATAATTCGCATGATAACATATTTCTAAGCCACTGGATAAAATAAAAGTTACTCACGGAAAACTAAATAAGAAAAATTTAATCGGTTTCCTTTACCTAAATTTCTACAGTGTAGAAAATTTTAAGATAAGTTTCAAAGTATTGTTATCTATCTGATTTTTGGCTTGACTTTCCCGTTTGGTTGCGTGAATTTATTCATCGTTTGTAATATTTATGTTTAATCTTTATAGCGCTATAACAGCATCTACAAAGACGTACATAAATCGGATCGTATTTATTTATATCAAAGGATTCTGTGGAATATCCAAGCACAAAGTTAGCTTCTTTTTATTCATTTAATTTCTTTAGATTACGTTATATGGGAAATTTCACTTGTGATAGTGGGAGTGAAGATTGAATCGGCAGTGCTGATATTGGAGAGAAACCCCCATTTCGTTTATTTTATGTTGAGATACAAATGGCATAAGGAAATCGCTTGATGGATGATATGATCCAGGCACGAAATACATTCGTACAACAAAAAAGTTAAATCCAAAGCAGATTAGATTTCTTTGAGTCAAATGACTGAATAGCTGTTGATGTGTTATTATTTTCACATTAGGTTTGAATAAGAAATGTGGAATGTATTTGAGATCATTCACAATGTGAGGAAAAGGATAGTCGTAGATAATGCTGTCAGCAAAAGAGATGTAACATGTGAATCAATATCCAGTTTATTATTTGTCCAAAACCTTAATTCTGAAGGGAAATGTGTTACTAAAAGGAAACGCTTTGTGATGAACCAAAACTTTTGTATGGTTAAAAACGACTAACTTCGCAACACTTGTCGTGAGTTTCGTACTGATATGTAGTGCTATTGGAAATAAGTATTTTATTTTTAGTCAACTAATACATGGTCCGATAAATGAGATATCATGATAAATTAGTAGAAAAACACGTTAAATGCAATTAGATTTACTAGGCTATTAAACGGGTTCAAGATGAATGAAGAAACTTAAAAGAACTAAATTACTACAAAAGTGTGTTGACCGAATTTTTGATACCACTAACATTAACTTAATCTTTACCACGTCAAATAACGGTTTTTTAAACAAATAGTGCACTTTACAAGTACAAATTTGTTTTGACCTATGTATGTAAGCCTTTTATGAGTCAAGTTCAATTAAAATCATTTCTTCTTCCGCTTGGATCAAATATTCCAATTGCATCAACAAAAATATTGTTTTCATGCTGCAAAATCGTAAACAAGATGTTTAGTTGCTGTAGTAGATGCCAAAAATAGTTGTTTTCAATGTTGCTTTAGAACAATCGTAATACATATCACTAATTGCTTTCCACCAAATTTGTTTCAATATACTTATACGGTTTATAGTGAACTAAGCAAGTAGAAAGTAATTATTGATTTTTTCATTTTACTAGCTGTATTAATTAATAAGTTACTTAATTAGAGTTCCTTTTATATTGTAAAGTGTAATATTCTGCCTTATAATGAAATACTGCGTCGAAGTTCACTCAACCTAAAACTGATAATTACTTCATTAGCTGAAAACGTCTCTTTCATTCAATTAAAAACAAAAGGCAAACAAAACAGAAAAACAAACCAACTTCTACAAATGTACCAAATAGAACGAAAACTATAAAATCATATATATAAGCTCACCTGACACAATTCAGCATACAAAATATAGTTACTCACACATCCTTTTAATATTCTACACATTAGTTTCATCAAATATTCCACATCCTATCATTCAAGCAATATTTTATTACATCTTAAGATTCAGCAGCACATGGAAACTAAAGGAAAGAATTTCTCCCTAGACACTAAGGAGCGGAAGTAGTTAGTACTTCTGCATGTACCATTCAGAGAGTTTCTTCTTAGATATATCTTGTCGTTCATATATTTACCTAGCTTATCTACAATTTCTACTTGACTTCCTGTTTCCGTAGACAGAGCAGTTCTGAATAGCAATAACGAACTAAGACACGATGCAAACCACTACATATTTTACAGTTCAACAGAACTCTGTGAAAATTTAACACGTTTACTTCGTTTATCTTGTTCGCTTTCCCAAGCTCCCAAAGTCGATTCAGCTACGGTGAAAACGAAAGACGGTGAACTCAATGTTTTCATCTCGACAAACGTCTTTATACGCTTACTGCGTTCCATATTGCCATACTATGAAATAGATGCATATTTACTGCGTGTTATAAAACAACAGATGACTCTTTCGTACAAAATAGTATAAAAATCATAAACTACTGCTATAAGCTGTTCAATATATTTATATATGATACGAAAATCTTTAATAAAATTGTCAATTGTAGCAATACAAGTTAAATCTTTGTTTATGTCTGCTTATTTCGGATTGTAGTTTTTTGACCTTGATGATATTTGTTCATGATCATTTCAGTAGAGATAAAAACAGCCGACTTTATTCCCTGCGGTTTAAAACTTGCTTGACGACAACAACCTTCTTGATCAAATCAATGATTTTTACATTGACATCACAAAAAGAAGTTATAACGATCTTTCTTTTCCTTGTCTACCCTCTACTGTCCATCGTGAACCTTTTACCTTTAATCCAATTACTCCTTTTCAACTTAAAAAAAATTGGGCAAGCATGAAAAATCCTTTGTCAAAATCTCCTGATCCTCTTGGCATTAGCGCTTATATGATAAACTTATGTATGAATAACAATAATTTTGTAAACTGTATAACGAATTTATTTAATTATTTCATTATATCTGGTACTGTACCGCCTATTCTAAAATTATCACGTGTTGTGCCTGTTCCGAAGGTTGATAATCCAACAAGTCCAAATCAAACCAGACCCATTGGTATCCAGCCAGTTTTAACCAAATTCTTAGAAAAGTGTATATTGACTCAATTAACGAACTATATTGAAAATAATTATATCCTAAGTAGTCGTCAATTTGGATTCAGAAGAAATCTTAGCACAACACATGCACTTGTTGCTCTAACTGATTTCTTATACAATGAAATCGATAAAAATAACGTATGCATTCTTCTATCTCTAGATTTTCAAAAAGCTTTTGATAAAGTTGATCGTGACATTTTACTGCATAAACTGGCATATTATGGTGTTAGTAATCCTATTTTTCATTCACTTCTGTCAGAACGAAAACAGTATGTTGCCAGAACAGATAAAAAAGGTAAAATCAATAAGTCACAAATTAAGGAAACAGAAACCGGCGTTATTCAAGGAAGTTCGGTTTCATCAATTTTATTTTGTATTATGATTAACGACTTGCCCATGTATATTAAAAATTCTTGCACATATATGTTCGCTGATGACAGTAATCTGGCAATTAGTGGTAAGCCTGATGAAATAAATAAAATAGTTGAGTTACTCGAAGAGGATTTAGTAAATGTTAACGCGTGGTTAAGTGCTAATCGTATACATCTTAACGTAGATAAAACACAGTTCATGGTTGTTGGTAAACACATACACACAAAAAAACTTTGCCCGTTATCACTATCATTCGGTAATGATATTATAAAGCAGGTCAAGTCAATGAAAATTTTGGGTGTGATAATTGATGAAAACCTTTCTTGGTCAGAACATCTTAAACATGTTACTAAAAAATGCTATAGTTCACTGTCCCAACTTTATCCTATACAAAAAGTCACTTCTATCGAAAACCGTAAGCTCTTATCACAAGCCTATGTTTTATCACACATTAATTACGGTAGTGTTGTATGGTTGAGTAGGTGCAATAAAAAGGTGCATAACGCTGTAAATAAATTAATCAAAAATACTGCTAGGTTTGTTCTCCAAAAACGTAAATATGACTCTATAACTTCTAACATTTGTCATGACTTGGAATGGTTATTATTCCCATACTTGTACGAATATAATTTACTCATTTTCATGTTCAAGACAATATTATTTAGTAAAGATGGGGATTATTTCTACAGGTACCTGAATTTTGATACTCAATTATCCCAATCTACACGTGCCAAAGCTTACATCACACCAGCGTATCGTGCTCAATCCGATTGGGGAAACAGTTCGTTTAAATTTAATAGTGTTAAGTTGTGGTATGAAACTCCTCTTTCTGTTCAACAAAGTGTAAAATCCTTAAATTGCTACAAGAATTCATTATATGCTCATTTTTTAACTAAACAAATTGATGATAACGTTATGATTTATGATAACGATGATGACTGTGAAAATATTTTTGCTTGTATTGATGCCGTAATTAATAGATTATCGACGTAATTATATTATTTTGTAAATTATTATTGAATTAACAGTTTTTATGTTTGTGAAAACTATAATGTATGTAATTTATAACAAACTTTACATGATACTCATTTGATTATTTTAACTAAATTTATGTTTTTACATAAGCCTCAATGGTGTAATATGCCTCTATTATGGGGAAACTTATTGACTGAATAAATACAATAATATCCTATACTATAGTAGTACCCGAACATGCTTTTTAAATTGCTACTACTTTGTCCTGCGTCCATGGCACTTAGCTCATCTCTACATTGGTATGATCTATACGTATTAACTTATGATGGCACTTAACTTTAAGTTACGTGTACATAATTATATAACTTATATACGCTGCTAGTTAACAATTTCCAAAGCGCCTTTTAAATGAAAAGCGTGACTTGAGTACGGCCCTTTTTGTTTTCATTTATGGCAAACCAAATTAATAACAAAATGTCTTTCTACTCAATAAAATTTCGCTATTTTATTTTAAACTAATTTCAAACAACTTATAAAACGCAATTGCTTACAACTTCCCTAAAGTAAAACAAGATCCACGAATTCAAATTTAAAAAACACCAAACACGTTATTAATTTGCAATGAAGATATTCAGCTAAATTGTAAAAACTTGGTTGTTCCATAAGTATTATAAAGGAACTCTGGGTTTTTCATGTGTACGATACTTTTAATAGAAAACAAGCAACCAGTAAATCTACCATATCTCAATCTACAATTATTTTCGTTTGAATTCATTAACCACCTTTAGTTTGTATGCAGTTCATGAGCTGCCCAACATCATATAATTACGGAAACCAAGATTGGGTTGGTTTTGAAGATTTGAAATACTGAAATTAATCATGATAATTCTCCAGTAACTGTCCATTTTTATAGAGAATGATCAAATTATCCAGGTAAAATGTAGAATCGTTTTAAATTTTCACGAGTTTATGTGTCAAAACAAAATCTAATTTGGATGAAGTTTGCATATGGTACATGATAAACAAATCTGTGCTTACTTAAGTTAGTTAATTATAGGTATCATAAAATATATGATAAGCCTTAAGGCTAGTGTCATTGCATGCAACAAAACACTTTTCCCCCAAAAAACAATCAATGTTTCATTTAAAGCTTTACATTCTACATTGAACTGAGAGCGTATTTACTCATTGGGGTTCTAAAAAAGCTAAACTTCTGAACATCTGATCAAATGGTTGTGAATGATTAGCTCAGCACAGAAATTCTTAGGGAACCCCCCCAATTTCTAAAACATAAATGCCACTACCGAGTTGAAAAAACAAACATGAAAAAGTAAACGCTAGTCTATTTAACAACTACGAAAACTATTGGAATATCCTTTCAAATTTGGTTAGCATGTCAACATATCTTATTTTAGATCAAATAATGCTATGCCAGTATATATTAAACCATGTAATTTCAACTCTTTAAAACTTTAAAAACCGCTTTCACTTAAAAGCTTGTCAGTTTTTAAAAACTCATTTCCCTTTTACTTTTTCTGTTGCTGTTATTCATTTAAGTTTATACATAACTTTGAATTAAATTGAATAAATGTACCGAATACAAAATTTACTCTCTTAATGTTTTCATGAGTGACTTAATAATGTTAAAACTTCCCAAAAAAGTCAGATCGATTTGCTTTAACAGAAATTAATAAAGTCAAATCGGAAATCAAATTTGCCATACCGGTCGATAATTAAGTTTCATGATTACCCAATATAATTAGAAAATAAACTCTCAAAAGCCAACAAGAAAATATCTGCTTATTCAAAAATTTAAAAAAATCTCAATGGCAGCAGAAGGGAAATGTTCTCATTAAAAAATTTTTTTTACAAAACTGTATTTCCTATTATTTGGAATGACCGGAATCTACATTTATTCACAGTTTAAATCAGGTTGTTTAACTCGTGACAAACTCATATTTAACAAACTTTTTGTGATCCGTGTTCAAATTTGTAAAAATACTTGTAAAAATTTCACTTTACATTGAAAATCTGGCTTATTTTCGTAGTAGTCTAGTTCATCATTATCATATCGCCCATTAATAAAGCATCCAAACTATTTAACCCTCTACTTTATTGTTCAGCAGCGAACCGAAAAATTTGAAATGATGGGAAATCTTAAATCTGGGTTGATTGTTTCAGCTAGTAAGATCATATTGCCTACAAAGCTACTTGAATTATTGAATCAATTATAAATGCTCAAATTATTAGTAGGTTATGCCCGTTAGTTTTTAATCTTTTGATACATTTGAATTTAATACGTGTTGACGTTGTAATAAACTCAACATACGAATACTTTGAAGCAAAACCATAAAAATCATACTTTAAAACCAATTTAAAATTAGCTTTTCAACACATTCTGAATTTGATCTACTAGCAAACAGTGGTTGTGTGAACCTTTGTCATGGTAACTTTCTTTTTCTAAACAACAAATTACGAGATAGTATTTTTATTCTAAATTCTGTTTTGAAAAATATAGCTTAGTGGTGTTTTAAAAGTTCCTAATTGAGTGATGGAGATTTATAAAAAATGTCAGTCAAGAGTTCGAACTGAATAAAATTAATGAGTACCAAATTAGGAAATTCTGTACGTTTTTGTAAATAAACTCTTTGGAATTAATGTACGCAGCATTTTCTGTACTCATGCATAAAATTAATCTGACGATGTTTCCAGCTCCTATAAGTTACTACTGAAGACTTATTTGACAATATTTAACATTAAATTTGCTTCTTAAATATTTAAATATTTACTATTCAACTTTTTTAGAATTACTTGCTGTTGAATGGGTTACATGTGTTTACCTAAACCTAAATACGATACTACATATTACCAACCATACCTATAATATTTTTCGTAACGTTAAAAAAACAGTGTTGCACTTATGCACTTACACCAGAGAAAATAACAACTTTAGTCACAATTGTAGTTATTATGGAACCTGATCCGCAGTAACTTCCATTTTCAGCTGTCCAAGAGGTCCTAGAATCCTCTTCTAATTATTCCAATGATGGCATGTAAATGTACCTTCAAGCAAACATCGACATAAACTAATTGTTACTGTAAGTACATTTAAATATGTATTTAATAGTCAATTTCATAACATTTCTGGATTTTTAAATTGACACACTTACGCATTTTTTTGTTTTTGCATGTTGTTTACAAGAAACAAGCAGTAAATGCTCTCTTAACTTAATTTCTGTTGGCACATCGAACTTTAAGCTGCTACTAGATATACTTAGACAAATCCGAGTGTAAGATATGTATATATGGCTTGAGATGCTGAATAAGATGAGTGAGAGACCGAAGGTAGAGAGTGAATTCTTTGCCGAATTGTACTAGTTTATTTGACCACGAAGGCCAGAGCAGAAGTGAGAGAGAGGAGGACATTTGCACAAGCATATATTCATAGAACATTGGTAATGAGAATTGGCTTGATTGAATGTCCAGACAGTAACTGGAGACAAGATAGATAATATGATAATTATATTATATTGACAGGATATTCTAATATTCTACACCGAGTCTAAAATTTGTATAGATATTTTGAGAAATGTAAGCATGAATATATAAAAGGCTTGTTCTAAATTGTAAAGGGAAATGTTCTAAAATTACCGTTTTATGGTTAAAGTCTTACAAAGCTCCATAAAAACTCCAACATCTGGTGGTCGAACTTGGGAAGATGTTCTGAAACTGAGAGAATTTACTTTTTAATACTTGGATTTTTTTTATAAAGCGCTTGTTTTCGATGGAAAATTTGCATAACAGATATTGAATAATGCTGCATTTAAACTTTTGACAACACATTTTAAGTGTTGGAAAAATTTATATACTGAATCACCAAATAAAATGACTTTTATGTGCATTTTTTATATCCAGAACTGTAGACGCTTTTAATTTGCCCAAAGTAAGTAATGAACTTTAGTGGTGTGCAGTTTGCTTCTCTTCAATTTAGGAATTTTTCCGTTGTACATAATTGTAATTCATTCAAAAAAATTTACTGAAGCACTTTGCAAATTAAATTAAAAGATAGGATTCTCGTATAAAAATATTCACATTCTATATTCTTGGTTGAATAATTTTAATATTGTTAAAACGATCCAATACCACCCTCCGAAATAACAAACATATGGAACAAAGTTCACTTCAGCTTTATTTTGAAAACAAAAGTTTTTGATATATACTTGAATGCATGTATTTTTACAATAGTTTAATGAAAACTTATTTTGTGTGTTAATTTTTATTTAAGACCACGAACCAACAAGCCAGCTTCCCCGAAAATGTGTTATCACAATAAACCAACTGATAACATGTTTTGATAAACTAATCTTATAAAGTTCAAGACACTAGATTAACATGATACTAAAGCAATTAAATTATACCCTTAAATTCCAACGAACGAACGACGAATTCCATTCCATTAATTTCAGCAGACGTTCCTTTATTCAAACTTCGACTTCGTTTTCTTAAAATCGAAATGTAAGTGCCTAACTTATATAAATGTGAAACTTTTAAATATATAGTCAACTTTAAAACAAATACAAAATACCATATGTTGGCTACCTTAACATTCACACTTACGATTAGCCGTAACTTGTTGTAAACCATACGGAAAATATTCTTGTTATGAAAAAGTTGTATTTAGCCATATATGAAATCATGAGCTCAAGATGAACTTTTATAAAACTGCGCACTTGCTTAGATGTATTGTAGCCCACTAGAGATCGCACTTTCTTGCTTTTGTTGTCATAACAAAGAACTACCACATTGGAGCAACGCAAAAATATATGATTGGGAAGTTCTGTTACACTATGTTATTTTGTCAATAGTCAAACCTTGTTTACCATCAATCTTGATAGTGTATATACATATATGTGTTTTACATCGTTTTGGTTGTATATTTATACAATGATAGTATAATGCATATATTTATAGAGCTTTGGTGTGTAATACAAGTGCAGATTTGGTAGTATTATATGCAGGGATGATTACCAATCCTGATATGACCGGCAATGAGTAAGCTGCAATGTTCTACTAATTAACATGTTAAATCTTGTTTCCGATACAATTTCTTGCATTAGAACTTGTTTTTTTTAACTAGGTTAAGAGTAATCATAGATTTTTGGGGATCGCTTGAATGGATATGTTACAGGGCTTTCAAACCCATTTTATTGTTTAAAACATATTTAGTGACTGATAAAGTAGCTTTTAAACGAATAAATTAAACACGCAAAAGATTTCAAATCGAATATCATACCTAATATAAATTTAAAAATTACACATGCTTACACGGATACATGATTGTTTTTAAACGTAATTTCAAGTTTATATTTTAAAGAAACAAGCAGATCTGACAAATTAACGGTGGTAAAATTGTAAAAGCGGATTCATGTGTTAGTATAAGCGCATTGTATTTGCACAAATTCTTCTAATAAGCGAAAAGCCAACGATTATTTATTACAATCTGCACTATTTATATTTTTTCCAGCATCGACAAGCTTCATAGCAACAATAAAGGATGGACGCTATTTCAATCAAAATAATACATTCTTTAAATTAATACAATACGAGTTTCAGGTCAAACAAGGATATTTTCATGACATTCATTACAATACGCTTGTGTTCAATTCATAAAATTAAAAACTGGAACCAACGACAAAAGCATGTATTAACAAGGAAGTTTCATCGTTTAACTAATCTGTATTTGGTATCCTTCAATTGCACAAAAAAATATTTGCTCAAAAACTGCTTTGTAAATATCTTTAGGCGAGTTTGAAGCTATTTTACACTGTATGTCATATTATGTTTATTGAAGGAACTTTTTTATTAAAAAAAATGGAGAAAAAACCATCCAATTTCACCAGGAAACTATTAAGCACTGTAAGTAAAGCTTACCTTGTAACCGCTTTTTATACCAAACAATTTGCACTTGTGCTCTCCTTTACAATTCCTTTCAAATGTTCCAGGTATTCAAAAATAATTCCCTTGAATCAAGCCTTTGTTTCTATTACCACCAAACAATAGATTATAAATAGTCATTTTTAACTATTGCAAAACTTTTCCGTGTACTCCATAATTTTATAGACTTCAGTGTTTGAGTATAGGTAGCCGGTTCATTTTTCAGATTGTCAAAACCTAAGTGACTTTAAATTAAAATTACTTTCGTAGTTTAGTAAACATGTGATGCATGATTTACAACAAATGTAACCAACAAATATACATATGTTTTAGGAGGTTAGGTTAGGAGGAGGAGTTTTTGACCTTGAACTGAAATTTGGCAAATTAAAATCTTTCTTATTATGGTTATTGCAATATCTGTGTGACAGGAGTTTATTAAAACTCATGATTATGGCTATGGCTACGTGTAAGCTATAAATGGTCTCATGGACAGAAATAAAAGAAGTTAAACTGAGTGCCCAGCAATTATTAATAATAATGATTTATTAATTGAATTTATATTCAAAGCTTTTCATAGAAAGAATAGAAAGAATCTTAAGTTATTAGCAAATATTAACGCATAAGCGCTCAATGTTGACAATGATTATGATTACCATTGCTATACGTCGCAATGTTTCGGCTACGTCGTAACAATATCTATAACAGCAGGTTTATTACAAATTATAGCAGAGGCGATTTACATTTACTTAAAATATAACAGAATTATTTTCAGTACAATTGTTAATAATTAAGCCTCACTGTTTTAAAAATACACTTCATGTACTTCAAAACAAAAGCAAAAACTGAACTGTTAAATCCACCGCAAAACCAAGACATTTTAACGGTGTCTGCTCCTCAATAAAATTATCCCCGAATTTTACTTCAAATTTGGCACAAGATATCAAAAATCTTCGCAACCATGCCCTGTCGAATCTAGACCCCTCTTTGATTACCATTTCTTTCATATAGCTAATAACCAATTCTGAATTTTTATAAAGAGATACCATGCCACCAAAAATCACCAAAACAGATGCTCCCGTATTTATGGCGGCTACGATAAACGCACATATCACAATACTACTTGTTTGTCCCAGAGTTCCACTAACAAGTTTTACAAGAATAGTGACAGCTAATGCCAGCTCCACTATACAAACAACAACAAATGCACACAGGCACTCCTTTTGAATAGTATTGCTCAAAATTTTACAAACTTGCAGTTCTCTATATTTGCTAGCATCTGGAATCACATTATTAGATGTTTTAAGTGTTTTCAAAATCAATTCGCTGTATTCAAGAGCAAATATCGTGGCAATAATATGAACAACGATAAACACAAAAGAAGTACCAACTACTCCAATGTACCATATCAATATATTTCCAATAAAGACAATGACTTTAGCAATCAACCCCATTATGGTAACGAGGATATATGAATGTTCGAGTGCATAGTCATGACATTCTAGTAACAGGAAGTATCCCATTAAAGAAGGCTTGCAAGGTTGAACCCAGTGAAACACTAGAACAAAGCAAGGTCCAAATCCAATTACAGCAAGGAAAAACATTGGAAGAAGAAGTAGACTTATGAATTCTATAAAAGTCATTTTATTTGGTTTCCTTAAGCGCAATAGACTGTTTAGGTAAAGGGCTAGTTCGGGTCCTTTTTCACGAAACAACTGGGCATATGTTGCAACTGAACTTATTGCAATAAAGCTAAATACTCCGAGTAGTAAATTTGATATATGGGTATTACCCGATTGAACATATTTTGAGAAATAAATACATTGTAGGAATTGCAATAAAGCTGCTGCTGCTAGAAGTCGACTGTTTGTTTTCAGCTTTCGTAACTCAGATCCTTGTACAGCTACGATGGTATTGGTCACTTTTGGTACGTTTATTAGTTTAACTGGGGTACCATTGAAAACCCTAGCCAGCTTTATGGTTAGTTTCAAAATATATATTTTTTCAAAACAACGTGACATCCTGAATTCTCTGTAGTTTGTGCACATATTTGAATGAAATAATGATAACGCAATGTAGTTTATTTGTCTCAATTAGTATGAAATACGGAATGCCGAAGTATTACAATTAAAAATATAACAATATAAAATATTGGTGTAGTTCATTTTGAGTAAAATAAAGCTTGTTGATAGTATTGTTCCCAATGTTTCAATTTCTTGTGTGCCGAACTTGTGCAGCTCCGCAATTTAAAGTTGTAAAACAAAAGTTTTTGATTTCCGTTCTTTTTCAGGTAGAATTTTGACAGAGACTTTATGCAAAACTTTTGACGATCTTTTGGATGTGGGTCCTAGGTCTTAATTTTGCACTCCAAAATTAAATTGGGTCAATTATTTTAATTGATAGTAATTTACATCAATTTGTATTAATATTATTAGCCCGGTCTATTTTGTTGGCCATATTTGCATATTATTATATAAAATTATTTCATCAGTATTATAAGTGCATTCTGATGAACAAAACATTTTTGAGTTTTAATTTACTAGTAATTATTTTACAAAGCAGATATTTACATGGTGATTATTTTGTTATTTTGAAATTCATTTGTAGTCAACATTCAATGCAAGATTTTGTAGACACAATACTTATAATTAATTGATTCCATCTTTCATTAGATAGAATCAATTGAGTCTCGGCTCTACATAATTCTAGTGCTGAAAGTAAATATTTTCAGCCTTGATATTGTAAATACAACGTAAACAACAAAGTATTTTATATTACTTTAGTACGCAATTCGAATTTATGTATACACCCGATTAGATTCGTAATTACTCAAATTGGACACAAGAACTTTGCTGTCAAATTTGTTTGTTGACAAATAGGAATTTGTGGAATTTATCTCAAACTTTCACGTCATCGCTAATAATTTAGTTTCGTTGATAGGTTTTACCATAAATATTTGTTTGCTCAAGCCAAATTTCTTAAAATCTTTATGACAGCAAATTACCAGCATGTCCTATGTAATAATGATGAATAAATAAATCTATGAAAACATTATTGTTAAACTTTGTAAACTCTCCCAGTGTCATTAGACAGACCAAGGAATAATAAAATTTAAGAATAATTATACTAATTTAAGTCCATTTATATCAACCTTTGGTTTAAAGCTTGTCTAAATAATTAAAGCAGCATATTTAGAGTTTCTTTGATAGGCTTCTTTATTAAAAATTACCGTTACTTAACGAAAAAACCCTCATGAATAAAATAAAACTCATCGGATTTTGTAATTTGCCACTATATAAATCATAGTTAAAAAGTCTCTTGTAAGCTACAAATATAAATAAGCTTTTTGGCTTATATTAATTTCTTTAACATAGGCACTTACTTTCTTCAGTACTTTTTCCACCAATTAAAAGCGTTTTTCAGAGAATGCTTTAATGAGGATTCCACATATGTATTTTTTGTTAATTACAGCCGTATACATACGAGAAAACGCTTGCACATGTGAAATTGGACAACCTTCAAAATGTATGTGGTACATATAAGAGCGCGTAAAGGTTATAAAAAATCGTAGCACATTTTTCGAGTGGTATGTTTTAGCACATAGATGCCTTGGTTACAAAATAAGTATGCATTTTTAGAAAAAGAGCCTAGCAATGCATTGCTTTCAGCAGCAAAATTTAATTGCAATGAAACCACTTTTTCAAGCTATTCTGTATGAACATTTACGTGAAGGTTTTTTCCTAAACAATATCAAATCCAATACCAAAAAACTTGAACCGCGATAGCGGTTCAAATAAAATATTCCTGGAAAACCATTCGTGTACAGAAAACAGTGTTCTTTTTAATTAGAATTTTTGGAAAACTCGATTTTATTTTAAAGCATGTTTTTATAGTAATTTTTTAGTAAATTCCGATTTAATACAAAAATAGTTAGGTGGAAACACTACTACCAGTAATTTTTTATCATATGTTTTTGTCACCAATTACGTGAAAAAATTGACATTGTATTGTTTGTAATGTCAAAATTTATACGACAGGAAAACATTGATGATATCCTATTTTAACCGATTAAGTCATAATTGCAGCAAATACATCAATTATGAATTCATTAAGAATGCAAACATAAATACTTCACAATTTGTGAATTTATGTACCACGCTTCCGCTTTCATTGTTTATCCTCTTTTTAACCATATGCAGCATTTATCTGACATAATTTGTTAAACAGTTTTATTTTAAATTTGCTAATTACATTTGATCATTACAATGCAAACACAGTTCAGGCCTATTGGCATTTTACTGTCTGGTTTGTAAAATTGTTATAATATTTGTAGTAAATTATGTTTCGAAACCCTTTTTAGTTTAAAAATTAGGTACTTACAACTAAAATGTCTAATAAAATACTCCTTTTCTTTAGTACTTTGTCTTTCAGAATCGAAATGCCCTCAAGATACAAAAAATCTACATCGTATAGGAACCAGTCGTTACTTTTTAATACAAAATATTGAGAAACGGGGCGAATTCGTAACTATAAGTCAAGCACGTAGTGATTGTTCCACGCATGGATTACAACTAGCCACTGTGAAAAACATGTTGAGTTTGGCTGTCGTAGGAAGACAATTAGAAAAACTGGTGTTTTCAAAAAAGTTGAAAGATACTTGGTGTACGCAATCAATTTTCACATTATTTGTTATCGGGTAACGATGTTACGTTGCCCATCAAAGAATTTTTTGTTTCTTGTGCAATTTCTCAGATTGGTTGGATGCAAAATACGACAATGCAAGTCAAAAATACCATTGGGGCGAC
>JAQFXM010004904.1:0-16076 GCA_034693345.1 Entomobrya multifasciata
GATAAACACGAAAAGAATGCTTCGCTTATGTGTTCATAAGAATACGTTAATTTTAATCTGTTCCACACAATCTTAAATTTCATATACCAGTTCATAAAGTTGTTGTTCAATTTCTGTTGAGCAATTAGTTCCAGACGATGGATTGCTTTCATTTCACGAATTTGTTTATGTTTAAATTGTGTTTCCAAACATTTTTTTCATTGCATAGGCTCTGCTATAATTTACATTTATTAAAAAGCGACTAAAAATACCAGCTAAAAATAGCTACAGGTTAAACCCATTTTCGGCATAAGTGTTTTCCTTCAAACACAACTAAACTACTTAAGCAATCTTGTTTTGAGTCTCAACAAAGCATAAAAATGAATGACAGGTTTAACAAATACGAAACACATACTTTGCACTGTTAAAACAATCCTGCAAGTTGTTACATTTATAAGATAAAAGAGAAGAGCAATTTTTATGAAAATATTATGCTGGGCATCATCATCATCTTGATTTTGAATAATATTTTCTGAAATCTTGAGCTACCGATAATTATTGCTATCAACACGCGGTATTAGCCATTTTTTATGTGGAGGAGTACAATTTTATGGGTTTTGCACGCTGTGTTCTGAACATAATGGCTGGGTGTTGTGATTTATAAACTCAAATTTATATGCATCTCCCTTTCTAAGTAATTTTAAAAGAAATTGTGGCGTGGTGGTGACATTGACGCGCTATATAATTGCATTGTTGACACGAAGAATGGTTCTCTGTGCAAGCAACTACAAAAAACCAACATATAACACAACACATTGCTACTATTGTGCACTGACTGACTAAAGGTTTAAAATTATACAAATCTGTTGATTATAGATAATATCCTCTGAATACAGAAAGGTATTTAGTTTGTTTTTCTTCTAGTCGTTTCATTTAATGTTCAAGTTTCATTTCACTCATTATTCGCACACACGAAAATTATGATATGGTACCTTTTGATAATTACTACAAAAAGAACGTCAACTTGTTGAACACTTGCTAGTATGTGAAGCGATATAATGTAGCAAAAATATTCTCACTCATTTGCAAATGGATAAATGCTAAAAAGTCTGATTAAACGATAAAGCCTGGTTTTACTCTGTCATTTCAAAAGGTTTGGCACTTGTTTTGCCAAACTTACATAACCGACCTATAGCCTACAGAGAGGAGATGCAAAGAAGAGGGCGAAATAAAAATCAAAGTTCTGTGAATTTACTGTTGGGTGGTGGAAATGTAACCTGTGTGAAATGAAAAGGGTGACAAACAAGGTTACTTGTTGTTTGTTGCTTGAACATCTATGCAGCCGGCCGGGTCCAGAGTCCAGAGGACACCAATGACTGTTTGTGGATTGACATTGTTAACTGTTGAACCTGTGATAAAATAGCAATCGTTTTATATTAATTCGTTGAAATGTTAGTGACCACTTATTTAGTGAACTTGTTATGTGCCGTGGTGGAGTGCAAGGGAAGAATGCAGCCCCCGGATGCTTACATAGCAGAGTACACACCATCACCACCAGAAAGAAGATCACTTAATACTTTCAATGTCACTGATAATAGATACGTTACAATTGATACTAACAAATTTGTTGAAGATGAGTATAATTCTCGAATGAAACGGTTATTTCCTGCAAATGATCAACAAAATGGGAATAATAACCCCACCCGTTTATCATCAGTGGACCAAAATGGTCCAGGGTTTAACACACTAAGGTCTGGTATGCAAAGTTTTGTGGATGCAATTCCCAACTTTTTTGAATCAGTGACAAGAGTCGTGCAGAGTGGTAACAATTTGGATAGTATTAATCAAAGATCTTATAATAATGATCGACGAAATGGGAGAATGGGAAGGAGACTCGATAACGGAGTAAACCGAAATGCATACGGAGATCCCTTACCGGTTGTTTTCTTGAAAAATGGAGGTGGGGTCGAAGGTTACTATATGGGGACTCTAAACGGCAGAAAACTTGCAGCTTATGAAGGAATACCGTATGCAGAGTCTCCAGTTGGAAATCTAAGATTCAAGGTTGAAATTTTAAAAATAAAACAAAAACATACATTAAAGTTTGAGAGATTTGATGAATGAGTTTGTCACAATTTTCAAGTAGCCCCCGATTCCAGTCAGACCATGGAAAGGCATAATAAAAGCTCAAAAGCCAGGAAGTTCATGCTTGCAAACTCATCCCATATACATTTTTCGTGTGACAGGTATATTTCTTTTTTAATTTATGGTTTTAAGGAAGTTTTAAAAAACAGTTGTAATTTTATTGACTCTAATTTTTCAAGGCGACGAAGACTGTCTTTCCGTCAACGTCTACTCGCCACAGGTAAGTTAATCGGCTAAAATTCTCATAATTAGTAATAATGGTTCATTAAATGCTTTAAGTCTAATATCATTTACTATGCTGTACGTTGTCTAAAAATTAACCTTGTAGATTACATCAACGTCAAATTAGATGTCTAATCAACTTAATTAAGTCCACTAAATAGTTTACAATTTGCCCAAATGTTTGATGCCGAAATAATTGAGCCATGTTTACATAATGTCATTTTTGAATTTTTGGCAAGGATGACTAAGCAATGCCGACCTATTTTTCTTACCTTCAGCATTTGTGTAAACTGTAACACAAATTTTCTCATGAAGAGCAAATGCACAGAGTATGCATATTTGTTCTTCGTTTGTAGAATTTGTCATTGCAAAGTATATTTATATAAGGAAGCTTAGACCTATGCTAAAATGTGCTAATACATGTGCTAAAATGGCTTTACTTTACCAGACGATGGGAACACAGTCTTTTTATTTGTCCATTTAAAACTATGTAGGTACACGAGCGTAAAAATAATTGGTTCTCAAATATTTTACGATGTATGCAACACACGATTAGATTGTTAATTTGCGTGCGTTGAAAAACTTACCTTTACTATTTCCTTCCTGCGCAACATGAAACTGCATTACCTATTGTCAATATCATCTCCTACACTGACATTAACATTGATGATTTGATTTAATTTGTTTGTACAGATACCATACAGAAAAAGTGACACATTGTTTCCCGTTCTAATCTACATACATGGAGGCTCGTTCATGTATGGAAGTGGAAGGTAAGATTGCTGATTGGATTAAGATTAGTGCAAACTAGTAAAATATCTAAATAATTAACACTTTCATTCGTTTAAATATTTTGTCAGTGAATATGGACCTTCGTATCTTCTTGACCAGGATGTTGTACTGGTCACGTTTAACTATAGGTAATAAGTTATTAATGAAAAAACACAACGATACCAATAAATTGGCCTAAAGAATTAGTGTCATTAAAACAAAAATTTGTGCTACAGGCTCGGCGCTCTAGGATTTCTAAGTACCGGCGACTCGACTATGAGTTCAAACAATGGTCTTAAGGATCAAGCACTCGTAATCAAATGGGTTCATGAAAATATTCGAAATTTTGGTGGCGATCCGGATCGGGTTACACTTTCAGGACAATCCGCTGGAGGTATGCCAAAAAATGTCAAACTACTGCCATTTAATTTGCTGAGCATTAAATTAATCCGTTTTGGTAAAACTTTAGCTGTCTCAGCGCATTTGCACTTGATTGCAAACAAAGTGACCAAATATTTTCACGCTGGGATTAGCATGTCAGGGTCCGGATTTGGATTTTGGCCTGTGCTAACAAAGAGTAGAGCTCATAGGCTAACAAACACTTTAGCACGACGCCTTGGCTGTTCTAGCCGCTCAAGTGTAGAACTAATTCGTTGTCTTAAGGGAATCAGTGGATCTTGGATTATCATGGTCCAACTGAAACTATTTGTAAGCGTTAGATAATATGTCATGCATGCGAAATCTCAAGTACAGAAGAAAATAACTTCGTGACTTTTCCTGTTTTCATTACATTAGGATTGGATACCGTTTCACCCTCTTGTCTTGTTTGCGCCAGTTGTAGAACCTGATGATGAACCAGGTGCATACTTAACAACATGGCCTGAAGAGGCTTATGCTAGGAGAGAGGTAGAACGAAAACCGTGGATCTTTGGCGAAACGATTAACGAAGGACATTTTGAAACTTATAGTAAGCAGAAACCATAAAATTTATTTTTTTCTTAAAATAATGATGCTAACAATTTTCGTCTGACTTTCTGTAGTGATCAAACTGTTCATGCAAACATACAATATTGCTTCGAATTTTCGACGATACTTGCCAATAGTTCTTGATTATGACCATTTTACATCTGAGCCCAAAACAACGCAAATTACAGAAGCTTTAATGAAATATTATGCTGGGAATAGCAATAGTTTGGATATGGATACGCTCAGTGATGTAAGAAAGTACTCCTAATCCTAGGCCTGGCCTTAGTAAAGCCAAGTTGTAAAACCATTATATTGAAGTATCCTAATGTGTGCTAAAATAATTGCTATTTACAGATGTACACTGATCGATTTTACAGTAATACTGTTCACAAAGCAATCCATGCACATTCTCGCATTGCCCCGACAATGACCTACGCTTACATATTTGATCATATTGGAAAATACAACTTGGGAGAGTTATTTGGTGTTCCTCGAAATGAATGGGGAAGTGGGCATACTGAAGATTCCATGATGATATTCAATTCATCAGTTTTCCATCATGGATTGAGTAAAAGAGATGATGAATATCAACTTTCGAAGATAATGACAAACGTAGTAGCCAATTTTGTTACTTCGGGGTAATACATATTTTTCATCCATATTCTATTGATTTTGTATAAATAACAAAATTGTCATAACCATTCCAACTTGCAATTGAAAATATTTTTACAGAACGCCAGATTATTGGGATTCAAGAACTAACGAAGTAATGGAGATCTGGGACAATGCAGTCGACTTTCGACTGACCCGAGAACCCAGAATACGATATCTTCGATTTGGTACTAATATTACAATGATAAATGACCCGTATTATGAACGGGTAAAATTTTGGGAAAGCCTGAGAATTCCAATCTAATTTCGCTCAGTATTCTACACAATCAGTATCTTTTGCTTATATTTCATTTATGACTGCGTGTATGCCATACAAGTTGAAAATGTAACAATTTTCCAATATTTGATTCTTGACTGAAACTGTTCTCGCAAAACAACGATAAAAACTCACATTATATCGTTAACCCGGAAAATTAAGTGCTAAATTAAGGTAAATATTTCAGTTTAATTGTAGATTTCGTTTACGAAATAACAATATGTGGCATACGTACTTATCCTGTATATGATTTTGCAACTAACATTTTTGTACTTTTGCATTTAATCAAACCTTGAAAATCCAAATGTATGTTGACAAATTGACATATATTTTTTATTCAGCCAAACATGCTTAATAAACGTTTTACAATAATAATTTGCCCTACGCTTATAATTTTTTTCTTGCCTTTGTACAGAAAGCTATAAATATAATCCTAGTTTTACTATATAAATATACTTCTTAGCGAGCAGTAGTGTTGCAAAATAAATCAAATTTTTTTATGATTAAAGTGGAAAAAAACTTTTACAAGTATAGATTAAACGTTTGACTAGTTACGTTGTTGTCTTTCAAAGACGACTGCGACTGAGATCTATTATAGAATATAGCGTATGTATAATATCGTCTGTATAATAACAAATTGTAGTATTTACCTTTAAATTTAATACAATGCATAAAATACACACTTAACCTTCTTTATTATTGACATATTTGTCATTCATACACAAAAAGCACACTTTAAACCCACATTGAAGGAAGCCGTGTAGCTAGAGGATAGACGGTTTTTCGTAAGTACAAAAATTCATGTTATTTTTATGACTATCACAAAATTCGCACGTAAAAAACATAAAATCACTATTTTAATTTGAATAATAAAACTTCAAAATTTCGTACAGCCTTTAAAAGCAATGTATTTATTGCTCTGCACTGTTGAACTGTTCTTGTAGTACTTCTTGTAGTATCAAACTAACAAAATTAAAGGATACTTTGGCAAAGATGATAAGTTTACGGTACAGCAACAAAATTTTGGACTGTGAGAAAATTTACGAATCAAAAACAACAATTTCTTTCTTAACCAAAAGATGAATTTAGGTAAGTACGTTTTCTATTTCGGCATCGATATATTATTGGTTTTTTGTATAAAGTTATTTAAATCCTTGTTTTGTTTATATCCTACAATTACACCTGCCAAAATAGTGGTACACACATAATATTAGTAAATATCATAGGAATGCATGTATGTATATTCAACATTAAAGTCTAAAATTTTCGTGGTGGGTGTATGTGAAAAACTTTTCCTGTGATAAGGCATAATATGTGATATAATTATATGTAATTTGTTTTAATTGGCTGCATTAAAATAAACAACAGCCGTTTTTTATACCACTTGGTTTTCTTTTTTTGAAAATTCCATTCATTTGACATAAATTAAAAAATTTACGATAAGAGAGCGAACGTAAATGTGTGCATACGTATATTAAAATGGAAAGCTTTTTTGCCCTTTTCCAGGCTACAACATTTATATCTTGTTTTGTGATCATCACATAAAAATGTGAAAAGTAACATCAAACTAGCTCTTTTCTGTATTCAATCTAAAGTTTATCATTATCATAAAATTATTAACATGTAAATATTGTTGCACCTCCAAATGTTGATTAAAATGATTTTTTTATTAGATTATTACTGATTTTCTATCCAGTAGTGATGTCAAAAGACATCAGAGTACGAAATACTTATAACTTTCTTTTGATTTCAGTCAAAAATTAGTTGCTGCCGCTGCTACCTTTTAAAATATCATATCAAGTACATATAAATTGTATGTATTTGTATATCTTAAAAATATGGGAAAATCCTTTTTGTTTTGTCCATTCATTGAATTGACTTATCAGTGAATTAATTACCTTGTATGCAATTTAAACCTTAAGCATTTCTAATTATAAAAACTTATCAAACCGAAGCATTTAGCTTTAACTATAAAAAATGACAATAAAATGAGATCAGTATAATTGATGAGGTACATGCGTTCTTTCTTGTAAAAAATAACCCAATAGATACTTGCTTGCAAAGTACAAAATTGTATTAAACTCTAAGGAATACAATGACTGCTAATTTTCTAAACTGAGATTGAAAATGATGGAAGTTTATATAGCCAACTTTCAAGTAAACACGCATGAATTTGTTTTTCAATCGATTTCTTGATGATTCTTTCTGTCTTGGTGAATGAACACGGAGTTCTGAGAGAATAAAATATTAAAAAACAACAACTTGTAGAACCAGATGGCGCAGATAATAATACACAAAATGTACTCAAAGGTCTCTTTCCAAAAATTTATTTCGTGCAACGCAAATTCTTTCATCCATCTAATGGTGGACCCAAATAAACCATTGATATCTCAGTATTCCCGTAAACTGCTGATACTGCTGGAAATAGCCTTTCTCTGTTGGGAAGTCCACGAAAAGCGACACCAAGAAACTCAAAATTCTTCTCAAACGAAAGTGTGTTATCCTCACAATCTAAAATTACCCGGATTCTTTCCCCGACCTATGAGATTATAACATTCAATAAGGTATACAATCAAAATACAGCACGACAAAGGGTGAGTCAGTAAATCTGCATAAGTAGCATAATTTTATACCTGATATCTTGGAGCATTATTGATAACAGGATAGTTTCCCTGTGAGTCTCCATTGTGTAAAAGTAAATTTTCGACCAGGTTCCATCCCCACGATTGGTCGTCCTTCCCAAGTAATGCTATATACCCCTGAGCTCTCACTTCCGCCTGCTGCGTTGCAACACCAACGACAGCAACTGTTCCGAGAGGTCCTTCCCATATAATTTCCCAGGCATGCCTTCCACGATTAAAACCTTCAAAAAAATTCGCATTATGAATTTGCATACGTTTTTAAAGATCTCGCCACTTTCTCTGTTTTAAACTGCTTTCTACCTATTCTTCCACGAGCACCATCTGTACTTTGGGCGACAGGGTTGCGATGTATTGTGAAACCATTGGGCTTCACATAAATGTTTCTTGAGCAGTCCAATGGGTTCCAAGAATGAATATGTGCCCGTAGTTTGGCCTTAAAGGTTGGACAAGATGATAATAACTCAGAGTACACTACTTCACGACTCATACGTTTAAAACACTGAGTTCTCCACACTTCGTTATTTTCATCACACGCAATTCTATTCCACTCGTGACACACCAAAGAAGCGTTTCTAATATCACTTAATTCTAAAAATGAAAATACATTTTCCAACACGTTTTCCGGCAGTGCGGATATGTGTGTTTGGATTGTACACATATCGGAGGGGGATTGATTGCTATTGCGTCCACTGTCCTGACAGCCGGCCACGCTGCTTCCACTGTCGTGATCGGAATAATTGTCGGTACCAGAGTTGTCCGAGGTGCCATCTTGAATATTGTGACTTCCGTTGGGTATCCCATTTCCAACTATGACGTCTTGGGCAAGTCTGCTCTGCCCAACTGCAGCTAGCTCTAGCTCTGGTGTCACACTTTTTGTTTCCACTGGAAGAGCCTGCGCTTGTGAACTTTGCTCTTCCTTGCCAAATGTATGGCTAAATAACTTTTTGAAATTCAGTGCAGGCTTACCAGAAGTAAAACTCATTATGTGGTTGGGGTTGGGATTCTGGGGTTTGGATGGGCCTGCATTAGTTGGCGAAACTGCAACAGGACTAGATGAGTTTGTTGGATTCTTCCATTTCGTAGGACTTGCTTTCTTGTCATGCTTGTTATGGCTTTCACTTTTGTCATGAGATTTCCCCGGATCTTTCGAGTGGCCTGGATTTGACATTGTTGACCAAGTCTACCAACACTTTGGTCGTCTACTGGAAATTTTGATTTGGTAAAGGGATCACATAATTTGGAACTACTGCGAATTTTGTTTTTTCCTCATCATTTTTCATAGAATTTAATTTATTTGTGATGCTTCCAGCCAGATTTGGTAATATTATTTTATTCCAAAAAATCGTTATAAATTGAGTAAAACTTCTTTATCATATCAACACATTATCAGGCTATTCAAAAGTTTCTATGGGTTTGGACGCTGACGGGTTTTACTTACTCATATGACAAAGATAAGTGACTAGAGACATTCGTTTGTGACTAGAATGCATTACAAAGTTAATTATTTCAAGTTTTTGATTAACTTCAATATATGAGTTGTGTAACTCGATATCCACGGCTAAATGGGATACATTTTTGTACTATTATATTGCAGGCTGTATAGCACTGCTGCAAAATTTATGTTTGCATGGTTTGTGCTTATTAATAAAAAAATTAATTATAAAAATCAATTAAATACTCATACATGGATGTATGAGTTCCACTTTGTAAATGATGCGTAGTTTTTTTCAGAGGAAAAATTATTGGAAATGTGTGAATTGATCTAGTTCGTAGAAACTAATTTACAAAAAAATTATATATGTACAAAACAAACTAAATCACTACTGCTCACTTTTTTACGAAAAATGTACAACAGTAAAAGATACTACCGTGATAGTGATCACTGATCACCAAGTCTAATAAATTTACACACGGATAGTAATAATCTAATAATCATTTCCGGAGAAAGTCACAACGTGGACACAATTAGAAACTACATTTTTGTTTTTTTCTGGAATTCTTAATAACTTGTTAACTAATTTGTGGAACATGACGTTCGTTCTTCCGTCGTACTACATAATTAGTTAAGTCTGTGCGTATATCTGTACATCCTATGTATTAGCAGCAATCAGCAATGGAAGAGAGACTTGATGGGGGATTTCCCAAATCTGCTGATGACGGCTTGATCATGATGATACCTTCATTCAGTCCAATGGACTGTGATGGAAAAAAAGCAGTACAAAATTCGGTGGTATGAGTGAGTGAGCAGTTTGTACATTAATATGAACATTATATGCAATTTGATATACACTGCTGCTCTACTCCTAAAGAATTGTAAACGTCAAAGTGAAAACGGCTTAAGCCCCAGTGTGTGATATTCAGGCACAGACACTAAAACTTTTTCGCTACAATTATACATTGTGTATTTCCCAAAGTTTTCTCCACATCCTGCATATTATTATTTTTATTATATTGACCTGCCACCATTCCCAATGCTCGATACACATATAATACGACAAGTAAGGAAATGGTGCTCGTAGGGGAAGTACCCATCAGAGAATTTGTCCTCTTATTCTTATCATGCCTGTGCATGTATGATATTTGTGCGGAATATAAAAGGGTGTAGTTTTTTTCTTCTTTCTCTCTAGGGTAGAAGGCTTAGGTATATATTCCACCTCTCTTACTTGTACTTGTACACTGAACTAGTAAAGTTTGCTTTTTTGGATGTATATGTTGGAAGAAGGGGGAAATGTTTGTGCATTTTAAATGTATACCAGTGGAACACAAATGAAAAAACCTTCTTTCCCAAATACCCTAAAAGCCCCTGTACGTTCACTTGTTTTTTGTGCTTTCTATTCTAGGTACGTAGTTCTGCGTTGCTTTTTTAAGTGAGTTGACAAGCATGCATTAGAAGGTATAATGTTATACAACGTTTCACCAACAAAGGTCTTCCGTGTTGAAGCGAAGCTTTTTTATTAGATTAGACATGTATACAATTGCATCACTCTTATTTGTATGCTGTACGTTATCTGTGCTGTCGTCTGTGAACCTCTAATTCTAATAAAATTGACATTAATTGCACTGAATGGAACTTGATATAAAATAGAGTGTCAGTGAAAGTAAATAATGAAGTAAAAACAACATGTTTCCTTGATAAATATCTAGAGATTTGTTGTTTTAATGGTTTTTACATAGGGAAAAAGTTTATTCCAGTTTGAAAACTAAAAAGAAAACAAAGTGCAATACTAGGTAAGCCTGGTAAATGTCAGCTAAAAGGTTTTATTACGTTTAGGGTTTAGGATTCTGCTTGTATAAATGATGGATATGTACTGTGTTTGGATAGAATCTCCAAAAGTTAAAGATCATTGTTTATAGGTCTAGATTTTTGTGTTAGCAAAGTTAGAAGTTAGCAACTATAAGAAAGGTCGAGAGAGAAAATCTGTTTATTTGACGTTTTATTTATTTCTACGTCTAGATAATGTGGCACTGATCTATTTTTATTACACAGTATAGTTTTTGTGCTTGTCCGCTAAAGTGGCTAAAGCCTGTAAAATAATTGCTAACGTTTATTATTTATTTAGACAAGCATCTCTTGTCTACTGATAGAATTACTAGCATTTTATTCTGCCATAAATCTTACACTTTCAAGGTGAAAATTTCTAATGAATTCATCAGTTTATAAGCAAGAATGATCGCAAGACAAAACCCATAAATCATTCACTGAATATTAAATGCTTATGTTGGTAGTGCCACTGGTATGAAATATTATGCAGCAGTCATAAAATTTGACGGAATAAGTACAACTTTACTTTACATAAAACTATCGAGTTTTTTCGATGAGGGTAATTTTTATGATTTCAAGCGACAACTTTTTGAGCGTTATATTTTTAGTATCTATAAATAGTTCAATCATTTTATGAATTTTAAAGCATTATGCATGCAAAGTTGTAGCATGAAATCGAGTGCTTATGTTCATCTCATTAAAGTAAACAAAGCAGTTTTGCATAAAGAATACGAAAACCAATCAGAGGAATTAGCAAAACATTGGTTATGAATTTTTTAAAGACTAATCTAAATCGAGTACCATGATCATTTATCCTTTAGCCATTAAAAAGGGATTCCTATTCCTACCATGCATAGTGCGTAGTAGATCCAAAAAATCAGTTCATGTAAAAAAACCTGCATGAATAAAGTAATTTCAACATTTTTTATAATAAAAAACCCAAAAGGTACTACTCCGACTGCAATAAATGTCGAACAAACGAAACTATTTCTCCAGCCAGCCTACCTTTTGTCATAACTAAGTGGCCAACCAAAGGTGGAGTCTTTGCCAAGAAGTTTATTCGGAAAATACACATGTTCCGTACAAAACATTACCTTTCCCTCCCTCCTCTCGAGTCCTCCTTCACTTTATATTACACCAATCCATGCTCGAATCTCTTGAATCCAATGCTCACTTTGTACTCTTTGATCCGGTGGTGAAAGTAACATGACAAAAATGGATCTTTTCATGCTTATTTTTTATGCGATGTTATAATAACATGGAATAAGCCGCAAGGAGCCAGCCATTCAAAACTAGACTTTAAAAGTATTACAGGATAATTTTTAGAATGTGAGCAATCCTACCCATATTAACTTTCACAACAATAGGATCTCTACCACAGCAAGTGTAAATTCTACTTTTTAATGTAATTTTTTTCCTTCTTTTATTTGTCCACCTCCCACAGGACTTGAATTTGTGGTATGTGTATATAAAAGTGTGAAATCCACACACACATGTAGCAATGTCGGTGTGCGGTGACTGCTGCTTTGCTCCTGTCGTGTAAAATGAAAATGTGTTTATGTTCATTTTCATATGTCTGTATTCTTCCTTCATAATATTTTTTTTCAAACCTGACTGAATGAATGTTGTTGTGGCTCTGTGTTTAGAACGAATGACTGACTGAATTTATTTTATCCTTTTCATTTCTTTGCCGGAGATGTGCTTTAAAGAACTAGGAATAATAGAGGTAAACAAGTGATTGTGTATGTATATCAAAGTTAAAGGACGGCGGATGGATGGATGGATTGCTGTTGCTTTTACTGTGTACATATGTGAAAAATTTCAATATGATATCCTTCATCCTTCGCTTTTCTTGTTGCTACTTGGCCTGTTTGAGTTCTAATTAGAGGACACATAGTCATCATTATAAAGCTATATGAGAGAATTTTAAAACAAACACTTTTTCCTGTAAGGAGAAGTGCATTGGATTGGAACTGGTTCCAGGGTACTTTCATTTACTTAGCATTGGTTCCAATTTAAAAAAGTTGCTCGTTTCTCAAGATTGGGCACAGGCAAATTTTAAAAGTGTTATCGTACCTTGAGAAATTTTTGTTCTGCTTGCTCTCTCCTCTCTCACTTCGTTAAAAAACAGAGTGTAAGTTTAATTAGTTTTCAGTTTGTCTTTTATATATTAGTCGGCCAATATGATATATAGCATTATCTATAACTACACAAAATGTTAGCTGTGTTGTGTCACATAAGTATTATATGATTGTACACATGATTATTGTAGGCTTGTAAAAACGATCAATACTTACTCATAAATTGTAGTTGGGCATATGTAGATATAAATCTTAATAGTGGAGATTTGTAATTGATCATTGTTGAAGTATTAGTGAATATATAAAGTGATTATCATTTTTGTGTGTCTTTTCACAGATACCGGATAACTGGGACCTCCAGTGTGTCTACTACGTCACATTGCATTGGTATAATCCGGGTCCTGGTACGTGAGAGTGAGGCTACAGTTCAACAGTGACAACGCAAGGTATGTTGTAAAATATTTTCAAGTTTTATGAATAACTGTTGATAAAATGGGGTTCGATAACCCGAAGCAATATGGACCACGATTCCAAACATAACGGTTTAGGCAATTTTACCACAAATCATCAATGCATTTACCAATCTATCGTTTGTAATCAATCATTACGTAGTTTCCTCATAATTATACATGCACAAAATATGACATTATATTCAGTTGCATAAACAACTGTTTTTATCTGAATTTGTGACTTGATACACGACTTAAATATGATTTTTGTGAATTGGAATTCCATCGTATTTAATTTTTGGTCTTGTTTTGGTGAATGTCTTCGGATGCTACTGATATTTACAAATGAACACTGAAAAAATGTTTCAAAAGCCGAACCCAAAAAACCTGTGGCCAAAATTTGAAGTGTAGAAATAAAATTTCTACCAATGCGATATGGCTAGGGCTACTAGCGTTGTCGTCATATAATAGTATGCTGAAATTTGGAATATAATACTGTACAGTTTAAATCATAGTGAGCGAGAATACATGCGTGCAACTAAATCAAACTTGCAACCTAATCATTTCATCATTTATTTCCAAAGGAGCTTATTTTTTCCTTCACGGTAATTGAAATTTCAATCGAAGCTGATCGTTTCATTTTATTGTACATTGTGTATTTTAATGACAAAATATAACGAACTTAGTTTTCATCTTGATATGTTTCGTGGCAAAGTATAGTATATGTATACGTGCATTAATTACATTACCCGTCACTTCTGTTAGAGCTGGACGTACTAACTTCCCCATTGAAATAATTGAATGGGAGTCATTTCCCAGGTCAAAGTTAGGGCAACAACGGTGATAAACTACTGTTAACGAAAACGTTTGGGCTCCAATCTGAGTGCATGTAGTAGACCTTAAATCAGTTTAGATGATTTTACAAAGTTTCTGTATATTTGACCAAACCTTTATGCTGGTTATATTATATAATGAATATAGTTCCACAAGCTTCGATTGCCATTTTGATCGTCGAGGAAGACTATTATCTAGGTGATGGATGCAATCTGAAAAACAATGAATTGTTCAAATAATGACGTTCAAGCTATGCATTTTGAACTCACTATCCAGGCTAGATTTTAAAACAAAATTTCACTTTGGTGTATCGTATATCGGTTTACATTGAATACCAATTCGACCCGACACTCGGCACCAGATTCACGTCAACATCTTCTTTCAGAACTACAGTGTTTTTGAATTCGTAATTGGAATAAAATAAAGAAATTATCATGACTTATCATATCATGTTATTTAACTTATGGTAGTTTTATAGCTAGATGAATCTCTCTTTCCCCTTCTCAACACAAAATGTATTTATAAAAAATTCGAATTTACAAGGCTATACTATTGCCACTCTTACATAATTTAGTGATAAGATAAATAAAATGGAAAATTTTAACATTGTATTCACTTGATGTTTAAATTCTATAGTAGACATATAGCCTAAATATAGACGCGACAACGATCATTGGACGCTTTCAGGAATTCCGATTTTCACTATTTGTTCGTTACTTTAGATACTATAAAATATCACGCCGAATTTCGTGAAATTATGTTTCCAAAATGGAAAATCCAATATTTGTTGAATTGTATCATAAAATTAGATGACACTGATATATTTTAATATTTATACTCCATTAGGTATGGTGTTGGTACACACAAATTTAAAGGTTGCAGGTGCTTACATGCAAAGACTGATTTAAGATAAAGTGCACTACTTACTGATGCGTATAGTCAATAGTTTTTAGAGGTGCAGTAGTGGTCGTACGTAATAGTAATGTTACGATGTACACAAACGGATTTCAAATTTCAAATTACAATGCAAAAACCAGGAAAAG
Source organism: Entomobrya multifasciata (assembly GCA_034693345.1). Classification (NCBI taxonomy): domain Eukaryota; kingdom Metazoa; phylum Arthropoda; class Collembola; order Entomobryomorpha; family Entomobryidae; genus Entomobrya; species Entomobrya multifasciata. Next base: position 15,323 of record JAQFXM010004904.1, read on the forward strand.
ATTCAGAAATCTTTAGACAATGGGAATTATATTACTGTGTTGCATAATTATCTGATATCATAATGTTATTAAATAACTATTAAAGGGGAAACTTCTTGCATCCAGATATCATCATGTTCATCTTGTTTTAAGCGGTCTCCAATCCTCGATATTCTAAATTTTATTCATTAGATATATTCGATACTGCCACACAGTGCAGTTGACACTTGACACTGGTTCCAAAAACTATCGATTCTGATGGTATAACGTTCTATAAGCTTTCTGAATTTCCAATGATTTCAGTCAAGAATACATTATCAGTAGTTAATTTAAAGGAACTACATTCCGGTTAACCGTAAGGTAAATACTGAAATTTACCTATAAAATCGATATCAATAACATTCGGCTGGATACACTCATTATACGTACTCCCATGTATGTATTTAGTGAAATTTGTAAACGTGGCTATATTATTCGAAAACATTATGATTATGACATCAGCATATTGATCTAACCGCAGACCGTCTTCAGTGTCAGTATTTAACCTAACTTAAAGTGTATAGTGTACGTATGTCATAGCTAGCTCATAAAATCCAATTTCCTACATTACACTATTTACTATAAAAATCTACGTATGCTTCAGATTGTAATTATAATCATTCATATATTGACTAAAATGAATAGTTGTAGCTTAAACACTAAATAAAACAGGTAAACCTGTTGGGCAAGTTTCAGGATTGGAGGCCGGCTCCGCCGGCAATTATGATTAAAGTTG
>JAQFXM010004905.1:0-16071 GCA_034693345.1 Entomobrya multifasciata
TATATTTGTAAACGCACTGTTTTTAACGTTTCTTTCGAACCTGCCTTATCAACACACCAGAAATTTTTTAAACAATGAGAGTTCTAGTCTACTAAGCAAGACGTCCCGGAAAATGATACAGGCCTGTAGGCCTTGTGGCATGCATTTAGGGCCTTACGGAATTTGTACGGCAAAACTTGGCCTTAGCATATGTGATGATGCTATTCAAATTGCAGTTAGTCTTATTTTACTAGGTGTAATCTGAACGTATTAGATATTTGGCATTAAAGGTAGCGTGATAAGTGAATTAAATACACGCTTTAGTCTGTATGCTTATGTTATTGAATTTAAGTGTGTAAGTTTTCGTGAATAATTTTTTGTATTGATCGTTCCGAGAGTAAGATTTTTAAATATTTCTGAAATATACTTTAAAAAATTGACAAATGATTAATACTAATCGTAAGTTAACCATAAATAAATAAACACCCCTGAATTTTTGAAGGATCGAAACTCTGTTTGAGGCTTTTATCCCCACAGCAATTCCATGATACTGTTATAAAAATGGTTTCCTGTGTTTCTTGTTTCCATTATATCATGTTTGAAGTTGCGACTATGTAAATGTCTACACAAGTACGAACATATTTTGTCGTGCAAGAAATTGAGCAGCAAATAAGAACTTGTCCAAATGTCCTAAACGACATTTAATTATATCGTTGCATTTAATAAAAGGAAATTTCAACTAACATGTTGCACTGCTTATTTCAGTTTATTTATGGTGCTACTTCACAGTTTTTCAAAAAAAAAGAAGATTTTAGCTGCAAAGTAGTACCAATTAAACAAATTAAGAAAATTAATTTTACAGTAATTCAGACAGGCTCTTTTACAATACTTTTATTAAAGTTTTTCCTAAATTAGTACTATCACTTTAGACGCTGATTTTAGTTCTACTCCGAGTATTTTTCAGGATGCACATATATATTATCAGAAAGATTTAATGTCAGTTTTTTGTTTTCATACATGATTAATGTGTATGTAAACTGTAACGTACATTATGTTGAATTTTTTGCGAGTTGGTTTTATTGATGAATATGATCAAATGTATTGATGCAAAGACTTGTATCTTAACTCAATGTCGAATTAAAATACCACTGTATATCATTATTTTAATTGAATATTCGTGTAATACTCGTATCACGATTTATACAATCATTAATTGAATTGTATATCTTACAACAATTTATCGGAAAAGTAACCAGGCATTATCTGATAAGCCTAAAAATAAATGGGTTTCAACGGAAATAATGAATAATTATATCGTAAGACAAATGATTTGGTCGGATTTTATAGACACGCGTTTCATTGAATTTTCTATCCTTTAAAGTAAACGCCATTATAAACCCCATTTACACGATTGTGAAAAATTTCTATCATACAGCAGGTCAAACCACAAGCCAGGAAAACTTGTAGTTATCTAAATCGTTGGTTTTTCATCACATATACGAATGGTTGGTAAATCTAATTTTAGATGTTCGTCAATGTCATTGAATGCAGCTAACTTTTAAAACTGATACTCGATGTTGACGCCCAGGCCAGACTCAGTCTAGACTCCACAGTTAACATACACTCGTTTTAAAATTGGAAACACAATTTATTTTTCCTTAAAAAGGCATTGAAGCAGTTTTGAATCAAGTTAAAGGCCACCAAAACCTTAGTACCTAAATTTCAAGAAGAAAAGCATCATAAGTAAAACGCATAATGCCTTCGCTACTTGTTTACAAAGCAATTCAACTCAACCAAAAATTTAACGACATACAATTATCGTTTTTCCCTATTCGCTGGAGTATTAATCAAAATAGATGGATTTATGGGAATTCAAAAAGCTGGAAAAAATATTTAATTGTTTCCTTTCTCTGGAAAGTCATGTTTGCCATCCCATTAGTGTCAATCGCGTTGCACCAAATGCTTTTCCAGTATAACCAACTGTTTAAGATTCAAAATGTATTTGTTGCTGTATTGGTACTAATTGAGACTCTCGGAACATTTGCCCTAGATATAGTATTTTACGTCTACGGAAGAGAACTTGTAGTGTGCTGCAACTGGTGTTATGAAACCGAAAATACTTGGACGCATATTTTCATAACTAAAGCCTCCGGAAAACCGAACAGAAATTCGGGTGTTACTAAAACCGGAGGTAACTATACAAACATCGTATATATAATATAACATATCTATAAAATAAATTTATGAAAATCACAAATATTTTGTTTTGATTCAGATAAGACTGAAGTTATCTTGCTTCTATTTGTGATTTCTGTCCCACCAATAATCTTTGTGATTTGTACGGTCGCCGCACTTGTCAAAGTAGATCCTGTCAGCGTTTTTGTGTTCATAGTTGAGAAAGAAAGGAAATCTGGGATATTACTTTATTTTATCAAAACTATTCGAATTGTATTCCTTGTTATTTTTGCCCAATGGAATGCTATTGGAATCAAATTTTGTCTAATTCTTAACTTTAGCATGGCCTTGTCCTTTCAAAATATTACTAAAGTAGTACAAATGCGACCCATAAGCTTTTCAAATGTATGTCTTTATAAGAAGCTGACTATACAAAGACATATTCTTTATAGTTTTGAGCATATTTTATCGTCATTAGGATTACTTTTTCTTTTTGTATTTGTTGCAGTAGGCATTACTGGAACTATCATTGCTTGGAAAATTAACAGAATGGGTTCATTTTACATAATTCTAGTTACGGTTGCTATAGCGGTAGGCTTGTTAGTAATTGCATTTGACGTGAGTTGTTCTATTTATGAAATGTCTGTGAAAATTAAAAGAAATTGGGCATTTCAGTTTTCAAATCTTCAAAGGTATGCTAAACTTTTCTTGCGTAAATTAGTGTTAAGTTGTAAACTTTTATCGATTCCTGCAGGATTTGTGGGAATTATTGACAAGGAAATCAAAATGAATTATTTTGGATTTTGTATAGATACTATAGTTAATTTGCTGATATTTGTTGTCGAAATAGTACCAATGTTTTAGTAGGCAGGGAAAAGTTGTAGATAGTAAATATAAATGTATTATCTAACTTTATTTTCGCTGTTATTTATTCATTACAGAAACTGTTTCCTTAAGAGGAAATGACGCATAGGAGTAAGCTGCGAATGATTTCTTGTAGGTATTATGCTTTAATATTCTGGTGCTTTACTAGTGACAAGAGACTGTAAAACAATTGCAACTTTGCAGATGTGGTGTATATTTTTGATAGTGAAATATGCCGCCAGTTTAAGGCAAACTTATTCAGACGATCACGGACAAGAATATTTGCGAGTGGCAATTAATACTCGTTTGTAAAGTAACAGATCGTAATTTTTCATTGTTCTAAAAATCAACGAGTGTAAAATTTTGAGTATTTTCTTTGAGTAGTTTGTGTTACTATTGACAGAGTTGACAGAAAGTGTGTAAAATTCAGAGTTTTAAATATATTAAATCTCTTACAATATGATAAGTTTATTAAATCACAGATTACTTTCTTTGCTACGATGACAAAACATAAATAAAATTGATAATTTTTTATTAAAATTTTCAAAATCACACGTGGAATTCTACATTACCAATTGTTGTATACATCTTTCAATTTTAATATCGATAAGTTTCTCTTACCTGTAGGTTATCTTCAAAAAAAAATTTTTTTTCGTAATTTGTTTTACAAATTGAACATTATAATTTTCTAAAATGTTTGGTAATCATATTTCACTGGCAGCCACAACGTCAAAAAATTATTTAGAATGAAGTGGCCTAAAACTTTACAGTTTTTAGAAATAATCATACATCATTTGATTAAGCAATCAATATCTGTTCCTGTTCTTATAAACAACAATTGTGGTATGTATTTAATAAACTTCATTCATGCGTGTATATTTTCACCAGCAGCATTGGACTTGTAGAGAATATTGTAAAATATATCATTGATGACGTTAAAATTTATCCCATATTTAACAAGAGCCTTAAGCTTTTTATTTTAGTGTAGAAGCTGTAAGTAGAGGACTTCCATCAGTAGAGCCCAATATTTGAATCTATAAAATTCTTGTTGGTCCTTAATGGAAAACTAAAATAGGTCATAACCATGTGTGAAATTCATCAAACGTGTAAAATAAGTTCCCTGTTATGATTTTAGATTTACTAAATATTATCTATTTTAAAGTAATAATTTCAAATTTGTAAGTCAAAACTTGTTCAGTTATGTCAAATTGGAAAAAAATGTTTGTCAGCGTACATACGTTTGAATGTGTGCATGTCTTAAAAGAATATTCCTGATTTTGAAAAAGCATGTAAACTTTAGAAGCTAACCAATAAAAGGTATATGACAATACTAGCTGATTAAATCAAAAATTATTAAAACTTCCCTGTGCTTTCTCGGGAAATTGTATGGGTAAACGATGTCATGCTAATTTTAAATGAGCAGACAAAATAATAAATTGCTCATTGCTGAATAGGCATATTGCTAATTAAAATTACAGCGAAAATGTTGTTTCTATAAAATATATTTTTTATGATAGAAACGCAACCATAATATAAGTTTATTGCTTAAACTATTCTTTACGAATCAAATGTTCAATTCATATGCATTACAACTTTTTTAAATTACAGTTATATTAATGAGTTGAAGTGGAAATATCATCATCCTCTTGTTTTCAACTTATTCACTATTCTGGAACAAAGTGCGTAACAAATACACCAAAAGTAAAAATACCCACAATGATCAAAAGTCCAAGAAGAAAAGCCACATGAATGATCCCTTAATCTGTAATCTCTAATTTTAATTCCACTTGATAAATCGCCTTCTTCATTGAAATGAGTTGTAAGATTCTGGTGATGACTTTGACTCTGTGTTTCGAATTCGTTATCAACAACTGCCAAAACTGCTTGAAAAATAGGTTTCACCTCAGGTATTTCAACAACAAATGCCTTTGTGGTAGTCCCCTAATAAGTTAACGAAATTGAATTCGAAAGTTTTGGGATGCTTAAATTTAGATCGATAAAAATACTTTGTGAGTTATGTCACTTACTGTTGGTACATAGTCCGTTTCATAATTCCGTAGCCAAGTTTAAATTCCAATATCTTGGACAAATGACCACGTATTGATTGGAAACTTGTATCATAAGATAGCCAAGATTCTAGCTTATAAATATGCATAAACATTGGCATGCATGTACATCTATATATTTGTGGCAACTCAAACCAAAACTATGATAAACTACAATTGGAAAAGTTTGACGTTATTTCATAGTGTTGCAAGTTTGGCGGCCTGTCTTTAGGATTGATCAAGTGAAAATAAAAAACTGCTTTTGGTATATTATTGCCCAGATTTCGGGCTACAAAAATAGCTGTCAAACATTCTTAATAAGCGAAATTAGCATCAGCCACGACAAATAAAAAATTATCGAGCACTTGTCAAAATTACGGTAAATGTTGAAGTATAAAATGAGTTTTTGGAGAAAGACGAAGAGTATTCAGGTATCCCAATACTTTGTAATTTGTAATTTGTAATTTGTTTATTTATTCATCATCACTAACATTAAATCATATTACATACAAACAAGCAATGATGCTAACATCAGTTCACATCATTGAAACAGTTCAATGCATACAGAAAATTTGGAAACAAAAAATATAACAATCTTATAACTAAAAGAAAGAAGGAGTCCACGCTGCCATCAAGGGCGCTGTGTAGAAAAAAATTAACAACTAAGTACACTAATAGTTATCTCGAAGGTATTTTACAATGACAGGTATTGTGGATTTACGGTATCTCTCATATTTACATGCGACACTTCTAAAACTGAATTTATTTTTGTTGTATCGAGTACTTTTTCTTTCATTCTCTTTTATTCTGTAAGGCTCAAGCCAAAAGTTGAAACGAGAACCTAGTAAAACTTTAGTCCAAATTTTTCCAAAAGTAATGCTCTTCTGTCCTCTAGGCTGTCTAACATTATTTCTTTACAAACTTGTGGATGCTTATTTTTACTAATATATTTGCCTAAAATAATTGATAATATCCTCCTTTCTATAGAATTCAATAAGTTTATATTATCTTTGGTGAGGTTGGAAGACCACAACACAGAACAATACTCTAATATACTCCGTATGTGAGCAGTATAAACATTTATAAGTTGATGTTGTTTAAATCCTATATTTTTTAACTTACGTACCATATAAATTTTTTTACTTGCCTTTTCAAATATATATTTAATATGATCCGACCAATCACCTTTTTTATTTATCAGAACTCCTAATAACTTACAACTATCAACCTTCGGTATTTCATTATTGTCGACTACAACTTTGAAATTGCTGTACCTTTTTCACTTTGAATTGTCAATTATGACCACATTACTTTTCTTGGGGTTCAAACACATCATATTTCTTTTCATGCATTCATTGACTACCTTTACATACTCATTCATTTTTGGAGGTTGATTATATGTGACAGCTTCAGCTATGCACATGTCGTCGACAAAAGCCTTCATTGTGTTAAAGTTATTTTTACAATTAATATCAAAATCTCTTAAAATTCTATCAATTAGTATTATGAATAGAAGGGGTGCCATTTTAGTTCCTTGTGGAGTGGAATTTGAAATATATAGAGAATCTGATAATTGAGTTTTGTATTTTGTACACTGTTGACGTTTACGAAGAAAATCTCCAATCCAGTAAATATCATGATAGGAAACATTTAAGTCAATAAGAGCATTTATAAGGGTTTGATGATGTACTAAATCAAACGCCTTTGACAAATCGAGCAAAACGATTATAACGTAAGTGTTTGGTGTTTCTAGTGCTTTAAAGATAAAGTCAAAGAGAGATACTAGATAGTGTGCAGTAGACGATTTCTTTAGGGTTCCATATTGATTGTTACTAATTTTACCTATTATCTGTTCATATAACTTTTCATACATGAAATTTTCCATAATTTTACTAAACACGTTAGTTTGAGTGATTGGGCGAAGATTTTCTATGCTAACTACTGTTGGATCCTTATGCAAAGGTGTTATAAAACCTTTTTTCCATTCACTAGGTACAATGTACTTACTAAAACTGTAGTTAATGATATGTGTGTAAATTGGAACAATATGAATAGCAGCCAATTTGAGAAACTTTACAGGTAACGCCCCAGGAACGTTTGATTTTTTTAGTGATGGCCTTTCAAAGCTTTTAAGTACCGAAATTTGACTTACATTTAAGCAGGGTTTTATGTCGTTTATACATAGAACAAAGTCATTGATGGGATTATACGTATTGTTAATTTTACTAAAATATTGATTGATAAGTGTTTCTAATGTATTCTTACTATCAATAGCCAACGAGACTTCATGAACCGAAGAAGATTTTTTCTTTAACCCACACATCATACTAACCATTTTGTGAAATGCATTTTTATCCTTTTTTATAATATCCAGAACTTTATTACCATACTACTTCTTCGCCTTTTTTATCTCATGTTTTAATTTTGTTTGACACTCAATATAACCTCGCGAGTTCCTTTTTAATTTCTTTCTTATTGAAAATAGGTTTCTTATTAAAGAATTAACCCATTTACGTTCATTTGGCCTGACAATTTTACTTTTTATTGGAAAGGCTATATCAAAAGCGTTATTTATAACTTGATTCATGTATAGTACTTTAAAATTAATGCATTCAGAGTCATACAGGGCACCCCAGTTAATACTTTGAATGATATCAGCAAAATCTCCCAAGCTCTTTGAACTATAATCACGAAAATAAAATACGTTTGCATGCTTCATTGGTTTGTGATACTTTTTAACTGGCTTTATCTCTATTCCAACGTGATACACTAAATTATCTTTCAAGGGAGGTAATTCGTTTGGTTAATTATACCATGACTGACAGTCTGTAAATATAAGGTCAAGTTTAGCACTCTTGTTTAGACTAGTATTATAAAAAGTATTGAACGAAACTAATTGCTTTAGGTTAGTGCTTTTTACAAGGTTAGATATGTAATTCCATCGATTGAAATCCCCAAAAATGAAAAAAGCAGGATCAACGTACTTTCCTTTAATATTATTATATGCACTTATTAACGATTGGTAAAGGTTATACTGCGTGTTTGGGCTAGTATTAGGAGGTATATATACACATGCAATTGCGATTGCAGTGACAGTTTTTGGCAAAAACGTTGGTCGAATGATAACCCATGTTACTTCAAAATCATCACTATTATTAAATATATAATTACGGTACAATATACAATGAATACTTTCGCGTACGAATACTGCAGTACCACCCCCTATGTGATGCTTTCTATTAGTCTCGAAAACATTGAAATTGTTAAAGTGCAATTTTCTGTTGTTTTTCCCCAGGATTCGGAAATAGCTATTACATCATACTGTTTACTTAATATTTCTAAATTATCGAATTTGTCTAAGCTTAATGAACATGCATTTGAGTAAAACATTGATGGAAAATTATATCTATTTGAGTTTTTTTCTGCTTACCTCCACATTTACCACGTTTTCTTAATCTAATATCAAAACCGATAAGTTTCCAGAAATGAGCAGCGTTTATCATGTTGATTCGGGTTGAGATGTTTTCAGACGAATTGGAATGGCATCACTTACTTGCTTAATGAACTTTTTAATTTCAGTATCTTCTACCAGCCCACATAATGCTTCTAACTGTTTTCTTAAGAAGGTAAAATTACTACTGAGCGAGGCAGCAGTAGTAGCAACATTATCCACAGATGTGCACCCACTTATAAGTAGGTTCAAAAGGTCATTGTTGTTAAGGTGGCCATTTCCAACTTTCCAGTCCTTCCAGTCCTCATACGATCTAGTCAAATCAGATGCGGATATTTCACAATCAACTCTGGCTGCTTTAGTGTTGTTTGAAGGGCTCGTCAATAGATCAGCTACATGCGCTGGGTCTTTTGTAAACGAACGTAATCTCTTTGGCGATTCAGTAATTTTAATTGAATTCGAGGTCACAAAGAAACTTCTTGAGTTTGCAGGAAATGTAGGTGGTTTGTCTGTAGTATTATTAGCATTGGCAGTATTGCTACCGCTAATGCTTTCTGAGTTTAGTCCAGGAAATTCATGACGATTTTTAGGACAGAGTTTCATTTCATGATTTCTATCACCACAGTTGAAACATTTTTTGCTTCCATGTTCAATTTTTACTGTTATTATATCTGTGCCAAAATCAATTTTAGCAAAGGAAGGCAACTTTTTCACATCAGTTTTCAATACCATTTTTAATTGTAAGGTGTGAGAAACAAGGTGCGAGAATTCCTCAGGCAAATCTTTCAATGGAAGTCGTGTCAATTCACTTTTTATTTCTCCGTAATTTCCTAGAAACGTTTTGAGTGGCCCAATATTATCCAACACTGGTACACCTTTTATAAAAATGTTTTTTACAGCCGGGGCATAAGGATACATTTTTATTGGAAACGAATTCACAGTTAATTCCGTGTTTTCGATTGCCTTATCTCGTTCCTCACAGGTATTGAAAAAAACACCGTAATTATTCCCTGATATTTTTCCAAAGGATTTTACAGACCTTGGACTAGTGATGGATGATAGTGCATTTAGATAGTCGATAGGCTTGAGTTCAGGGTTATTTTTTAGTACTATTCCATATAGTTCACTTTTCGGAGAAGCCATTTTTAGGTAATGCTATGTGGCCAAAGCCACATCGCTACCTTGACACTTTGTATTATCAGAGTAAACTCAGAGCACACCAAGAAAGACAACCTTCTAACTTGGATAGCAATGAATGAATCAAAGCTTAGAGACCAACGCAACAATCAACGCAGAACTAAACATTATTAGTCGCTGGTGTACCATACTTCACCAATCAAGTGTAAAGATACGCACAGAAACTTGAAAATTTTCTTATGAAAATGCAATTAAAGATTTTCTTCTTCTAACTGGCACACATTTTTATGGATAAATATTTCTCCTCAGTCTACTTGCCAGTAATCGGGCATTAACAGTTTAAAATCGTGTTTTCATGTAAGCATGCATGATAAGTAGTGAGGTACTTTTAGTTCTCAAAATCGCCATTGTTTAATCAAAAATTATTATTTCATATATTTAAAATTAAAGCAGACTTTGTTTCCAGTTAGTCATTTTGGTTTTAAAAATGTATTGAACTCTTTGTGCATTTACTTTTGTCCGTGGAAGATGTTGAAGACTTACTCATGGCCACGCGAAAGGAACATGAAATTTACGTACAACGGTACAATAAGTAACAAGACAAAGAAATACAGCATATATATTGGCATCCATAATTTGACTTTGAAAAAGTATGTATTTATAAGTTACCCTGGTAGATGTCGTTCAATGAAAATTTGACAGAGGAGAAATACTCAAGTCTCACATTGTCCTAACTTTGCGAAGTGTTTTTTTTTTGGTTTTAGGAATTAGTACATATTGCATTACAAATGTGTATCCAGAAATGTTTTATTTCAGTTCGAGAAGCAGGAGTACATAAATTTGTTTACAGAGAATTAAGCATTTGCATTATACAATCGTTTTTTATCAATAGTCCTAACTAGATATATTATACTATGATAAAATCAACGATTATAAAATTATTTTTACATATTAGCTTCATATGTACATCTGTACCATAATCTTATCAACATACTTCACTTTTCATTTCCATTCATTAACCAGTTCATCTCAATTTGAATCAATTTAAACAGAAATTTTTGGTCTCGTAGTTAAGTTGGATGCGTTTTTGATTATTTCCAATATTTAGTACACGATTACGTTCGTTAGTTCATTTTAGCATTTTATTTTTAGCTAAAAATTCAACTGATTTAAGAGGCAATTAAAAATGAATATCATCTAAAGTTATTTTGTTATTTAGCTTTTATGTATAGGTATTATATTATGAAGACCACAAAAGTTTATTTTAAATAGCACATGTTTGGTTGGCTAGTAAAAAGTATGCATGGCTTAAGCGATACCCAGCCAACAATTTTGCAATTATCACTACTCTGAACACTGAAAATTGCTCTGAGCATTTAAGCCAAATTCCGATTTGAAAAGTATCTATTTTGTCAAAATAAAAAAGTTTTAGAATATATATATATCTGTGTAATATTATCATACTAGCAGCAAAAAATATTTAGTATAAAATTTTACACGACTAAAATATCTCTTAGTTATCTCCTAATGATCAACCGACTCAAAATGAAAATTATCTGGTAAATTTCATGAGACAGTCTTTTTAATGCACATATGCTGATGCTAATAAGTGCACACACACAAGTTTCCGTATATACAACTCAATTCACCAGGAAAAAATGCAATTACATGGGTGTTTACTCACCATGAAAAGTTGGCTTGAACAAATAAAGTTTCAGAAGTCATAATTTATAAATCAATTTTCAATTGAGCAGAAAAGCATGTGTCACATATATCAAATGTACACTTTTAAAATACTTTGCTATAATTATATAAAATGTTATGCAATATTAAACGTCTATTATGTCCTCTAGAATATATAGCAGTGGAAGTATATTACCGTTTACTGTATGAAACCGTCACCAACAACCGCCTTATTCAGCATGTCTTCGTAATACATGGTTTTGGCCTTTGCACTCACAACATGACACCATGTGACACATGATGAGGCTACGAAATAAGTGGAGAGAAGAGAGAGATGATAGGGTCGTACCGTACAACAAATGCTGAGTGCACGAGAAGACGAAGAGGAGAAAGATGAAAATTAGTTTAAATTAAATTTCAGAGGAGTTGGCAAACAGACTAAAAGACGCAAGATAAAAAATAAAATAAATACGGGTATTATTTATTTCGTTCATGTGGGAATGTTGAATGCTTGAAAAATAAATGAAATAAGATTAGCTTACAATATCGTCGTCATCAGCTCATCATCTTATTTGAAGAAGCAACAGTCAAACAAATAAAGAGAATAGGCAATTTGTTCATAAGCCATAAACTTATTGTGGAAGATTTTTTTAAGCGGAAATATGTCTGGAGTGAAAAATAGCTGACGATGACGATATTTTTTAAATCGGTGATAGACGATCTTGTTCTCATTCGAATGTTAAATATTTAATTTAATTTTATGGTATTAGGAATAAAATAGGTTAACCCGATACATGAAGGTAGGAAAAAAATTAAGAAAAGAATTTTGAAGAAAGAAATCCATCTTTAATCAAACATCTATCTTCCGAAATGCAACAACTGTGGTTTCATTGCTTAAAATATTCATTTGAAAAGTCCTCTTTGCACAGGTTTGTAAAAAACCTCAGAGAAATGTGCGTATTTTTATTTATTCTCTTTCCATCATCATCCAGTCACTCATTGAGACAGTTAACTGTATTGTAATAACGGAGTCAGAGTGCAAATATAAATATGCGTGAGTTTCATGCAAAGAAGAACTGCATAGTATTCCAAATGTAAGATAGCTATGATAATAAAGCTTGTTGTTATAACTTCTTCATTGCTACTTCTACAACAGCGCGTTAGCGAGGTAATGAGATATTTAGATGAGAGAACAGGAAATAATTAGCTTGGAATGCGCTAAAATGTCAATTGAAAGACGCTCTGAACGAGTGAGTTGTTTCCTTTCGAGAAGAAGAGTAAAGAAGAGACAGAGAGTAAAGAGGAACAACTCTGCTACTTAATCCCAAACAACTAAATTTTAATGCAAGTCCTGTTATGTGAGATGAGAGGGGACGAGTTTTTCTTTGAGTGAGAGAAAAATAGAGAAACAGTGAGAAAAAATGATAAAAGCAACAGCACTACTGGGGTAACTGCATGCATCTAAAGATAAAAGTCTACTTTCTCGCTTGCATGCATAATAATGCGTACACTTAACCCGTTCGACAATAAAGAAATGATGCACGCTACATTGGATTTGCACTAGAAAATCTACTCTTGGCTTTCAATCACACTGTTTTTCTTACGTTTTCTTTAAATAATTTCAAATATACATAGACTAAGTAGTGTATTTGTATGTATTACATTTACTTTAGCAAATAAGCATATTTTTCTACCACATCCATGTGTCACTAAGTGCCATCACATTATCCCAACTAATCTTAAACTCGCTTCGGCTGAACCCATGAAAATTATTTTTATTATTATTTCTTCCTAGATATTATGCATACATTGCACTGTGAGTGTAATATTTGTGCATGCATGTAAGTGCTATCTACGCTAGATGATATAATATGTGCAGTGAATCACGGTTTACATGCGAGAATTTTCATCTGCATAAAAAGTCACGAAAAAACGCCACCACATGCTCATAAAAATATGCTAGAAAAGTTATCTTATTAGTCTACTTTGTATGGTTGTGTTTTGTATCACTACAGAAGTATTTAGACTTATTTTGTTTTCCCTTTTATGATTATCAGAGAGGAAGCAAAAAAACGTATGCAACAAAGTAAGTTAAAATGGTACGTATATTGTCACTAATTATTCCAGTGCCGACTCGTTGGCACTGCACCATAATCATTTGTCTCGGGAAACCAAGCAATTTGTCTGTCTAATTTGCTGTGGAACGCTGAAAATGTAAAGGAAACTTAAGAAATGGGATCCAATATACCGAAAACTCCTCCTCCAACAAGTCAACTAGTCAATCAACTGTAATTCGTCCGTGGAAGAGGAGCAATAATGCAGTGTGCTTCACCACGTTGACTTGAGTTGAAAACTACTTACATATGCTCGCAAGATTAAAAAATACATACATATCTAATAGTATGTACGAAGCATGCATTGTACATAATTGTTTCAAATTAAAATGTGTACTTCTTTGTACAATTAGCCATAATAATACGGAACTCCCTAGTTGAGAAAAACATGTGCATATTAGAATGTGTACATTGTACATAATTTGAGAAGAAAAAGAGTAAAATAAGAAGAAATTAGCCACAACCAACCGAAGGACACCATGACAAGCGGTAAAAAATGTAAAAAAGATTACCCTTGAAATCCAGCACCATACTCGATTTGTTGATTAATTTCTGAAGTGTCCGTTTCCTCCACAGAGTGAATGATTTTTTCTGGCAAATATTACTATTTAACTTTAATTAATTAGCTAACAAGAATAGATTATCGTACATGTTTTAGCTACATACTTTTTGAAATATTTATGAAAAGCGTAAAGTTAGTAAAGTTGTAATGTAAGGCATAATTTTTTCTGTTTTTAATGATATTTTGATTTCCCTAAATTATTTCGGTTCTATACATAGTTTAACATGAATACAACTTTTTCCAATACAAATTATGTGTAGCAAGTATCTTTGTTTGTACCTTAGTTTTCCTTTGTGTTCCCATCATTAGCATCGTCATCATTAACGACCCAATACCCGTACTATTAATTAGTCAATTGAGTTATTTCATAATGAGCATTAATTAGAGGAAACGACTAGCTCTTTTAATGTTTTCAGATTATCCTAATGACAGCTCAGAGTATCTAGAAAATTGGAACAGAGAAAAGAATAGTGTATATACATACATATATTAAATTAAAGTGAACTCAATATACTGCGTACTTCATTGGTGAAAGAAGAGAAGAGCGTCACCAGCACCAGTTTCAGTTGACTGTTAGCTACATATGTATGTAGGTTCATTTTCTCGTGTAATTGGTCCCATTAATGGTGATGGGAGCAAAGTAGACTCTTTTCATGAAAAAAAGAAGTATTCGTTCATGTGTTACCATTGCCATTAATTATGTTTTAGTAATGATACATTCCACTCTTTCGCCCCTGCTCGTTCATTTGTTTGCAGGGTGATGTGTTATGCAATAATAATAAATACAAATGAATCCATTATTGACGTTGTGCCCTGTGTCATGTTAATTATTTTCATTCTGGTGAGCTAGTAAGCATTTTAGGCATTTTTTAAAAGTTAAGATACACGTGGAAATTCTAAAAAGACAAAAATCAGTCACTAAATTCCTGCATGAGTGAACAAATATTGTATATTTATATATTATACCCATCAAAATAAACAGTTTTACTTAACTTCATCAACCCACTAAATAAGTAGATATACAAAACGCATAACTCTATTGTCAAACCTCGTGCTAACCTAATTATTATCAAATTTGTATCTTTGATGTTAATTGCATAAAAGAAGCAATAAAATTATTTTAGATTATTGTTTACCTTTGCTGCGTGGGAGAAAGACAATATCATAACAATTTTAAACTCTAAATACATTCTATAAATACGTACCTGAGAAAAATATAATATTTGATCAATAATATGTTATTAATAATTTTATGATCACATTCTAAAACTATTGCCAGATATTTTGTAAAACGATTTTACTGTATAAGCATTTCACTTACAAATCTATCGAAACTATTGATTCAAATGCAAGGAACTAGTCAAGGAACCGTCAAATCCAAACTTCCTGACTATCAATCAAGAAAATCAAACAATGAAAAAATGAGTTCGGTGAAATGTAATGAAATGTAACATTAAGGATTATCTGTAACATCAAATCGTACAATATAAATTTTATGGCTTCAAACTACACAAACTCAGGCTTATCGGGGAAAGCGAAACGCCATTACTGTGCTGACAAACTAACTAGTACTTAAGTAAAGTAAATAAAGAAGTGCAAGAAGTATTTTTTTGTTCTGATATTTAAAGTTTAGAAGTAAAAATATCAATTATATTTTTTTGCCCATGTAAACTTCATCTGTATGTTTCTCCAAAATTATTGAGTTTTAGACTATGGTCTTTTGACAAAGTTTGATGCCAATACTCTAATCTATCGATTCATGGAAATATTTTTTGCCCATTTGATTAGCATGTAAGCGTTAGGTACCGTTGGACCAATTTGGCTGTAAATCAATAGCAGCCTTACTTGTACCCTAAGGTACTTGTGTACCAAATTTAAAGTCTTTACGTCAAAGCGTTTTTGAATTAGAGCGTTCACAGACAGACATACATACATACAGACATGAAATACGATCGCAATAAGAAGTACAAGTACTTGCATTTCTTAACGAGAAATGTGTAAAAACACAGAGCTGACAACTTCGTAAAAGAATGGAACAAAACGACACGTAATATTTTAAAA
>JAQFXM010004906.1:0-16066 GCA_034693345.1 Entomobrya multifasciata
GGACAGACGGACGGACTTTTTGGTCCCGTACCCCCCATTCGTAGAAAGTTTCAGTAAAATCCTGAAACTTAATAAATCCCCACGCTATCAGCATTATTGCATGTAACACCCAATCCCGTAAAAAGGAACAAAAAACTGAGAAATGAAATTGTGATATTTCATATTTCATCCTACAAATACGTTATCCACTACGTAAATAAAGAAGATAAAAAGTAATTAATTCACATAAGCAATTAAAACTTGTTTACAAATGCATAAATTATCTTTATGAAATGGTTTAATGGTAAAAATATGATCGAGCTGTTTTTAACAAAAACACTAACAACTAAAGGTTACCTGTCGATTCCTTGAATATAATTTAGCGCATCATCGAGTAAAAATGTAATTCTACTTAATATGAAGAAACGGGTGACACTCGCACTTATATTCACGTTTGTACAAAAAAATTAACGATAATATGACACACGGTGTATGTTCGTTCGTGAGAGTACACATACAAATTTGTTAAATAGTAGTTAGAAAATGAACATAATTTTATATGCAATGTAGCTAAATTGCAAGTACTGATTTTTTTGTAGATATTATGTTTACAGCATAAAAATGTACTGATTTTTTATTTTTACATTTCAAATAGAACATTTTTTTTTGTTTAATCTAATTTATTTGATTATAGCCGTTTTGTAGTATTTTATTGATTATGAATAATTATTAGCAAAGTTAAGTGAATGAAAATGTACATATTTTAAAATATTGTAAGTTGAAGGATATAAAAATGATAACCGAAAATTAACCGATCCCGGTGAAATCAGTATAAAAATTATATCACATCAAAGAAGAAGCTTTCATTGTTAATATTATACTGATAATGATCATAAAAGATGTATTGTTACACACAAAGCGATATGATAATGTTGATAAAAAATAAAGAATGGAAATGATTTTCAAGAAACAAGTTTTGATTTTGTTCTGAAGCACTTTTTAAATTTTTAATATTAATCTGGATTACTTTTCTTACAAATTATTATTATTATTATGTAGCAGTCTTATTAATAAGCATGTTATTGTGCAAAAAAACTGATTATGAAACAAAATTAAAATACATTAAAGGCAAAATTCATTAAATGCAATGAGGTAAATATGTATATTAACGGGTTGAAGTTGATGGCAGTTTTCCAGCGGAGCCAGATGGTTTTAACAAACTTGGCTGAGGCACATTCAATAAATCACATATTCTGTTTCGCAAAGGTCTTAAATCGATGACATCCCCGTCCCATCGACTCTCCGACAAGATGACCATAACTTCCTCCAGTCCTTCAGAAGATATTTATATGCTCTCATCTCCATAAGTTATTAGACTTTCGTAAAGCTTCTGTGCTGTGAGAATTCGCACACGAGGAAAATTATGGCAAAGATAAACCATAAGTCTTTTTAAGGACCCCTTCACAACATCTGGAGGACCTTGTAATAATTCACAAAGTAGCTCAACTGCGGCAACAATCTTTTCCACACGGGAAGTATTGACCACTTCAGATTTCACAAGATTGATTAATTTCATCCCAAACGTTGCATCAGCGGTCATCAGGGAAGACAAAACATTTGACTGGAGAAGCTTAGCCAAAAACTTTAAAAGGGGTAAAGTGATTCTCTCGACTTTAATATTATCTTTAAATATTTGGAGAAGAATTTCACCAATTCGAACTAATTCCTGGTCTCCCATTGCACCCGAAGCATGAATATAATTTTTAACAGCACCATTGGCATCTTTCATCACACTATCAGAAAGGCTGCCTCCGCTGACAATGAAACCAGTGAGAACTGGATATGTGTAAACTGGAAACTTGAGAAGTTCCACAAATCTTGGAAATGTTTGGGATGTAGACCGCCAATTAGCAACTTTTACAAAGTCATCAGGAAGTATTTTGAGGAGACTGGACCTTTCAGGAAACTCTTGAATTGGAGGATCCTCATGATGAAGAAGAGTACAAAATATTTTCCCTGCTATGACGCGCATGTTGTCGATTTTTTCCACAGCTTGTTTTGCAATGAGACCAATTAATTTGGTGAATACTGGAGAGTTTAGAGCAGTCTGATCAGTTCCACTGTCTTTATATGCCTTTGCAATGCTTGCGGTGAGGACTTGAATGCATTTCATCGCTGTCTCACGAACCCATGATCCAATGTCACCCCGTTTATCTGTAGTGTAGTCTTCCATGTTTGCTAAAAGGCACTCATAAAACTTATCGGTTTTGAGTACAGAAATGGGTATCCCCTTATCCCAAGTTTCGGAATCTTGCAAAGTAATTGATCTTTCTTCTAAAATGCTCGTTAGGGCCATGATAGCATCCCGTCTAGACTCCGACCAAGTAATTGTATTATCCTGAATTTGAGAGCAGTATAACAGTGATCCAAGTATTGGTGGAAAGTTTTCTTGAAGTATGACATGTGGAAGTTTCCCAAGTGCATACGAAAATCCCTGGCGGGTAAGCATGGAATGGCTTCTAAGCTGAGCTGAGTATTCTTCCAAAATTGAGGGAATCGTAGAGTGCTTCAGGGGATTTTGGTAATAGTATTCCAAGAAGTAGTGCCGGAGACAGTCAGTAGCTAATTTTCTTGTTTTGAAATCGATTGTTGGAGTGTTTTCCAGGAGGAATTTGTAGGAGGTGGTAAGGAATTCTTCGTCCTTGTGAAATGGTATTCTGAAAACCCAAAATAAAACAATACATTAATGAGCAAGGTGTTTAAAAATTCTAAACACACTTATTAGTAATTACTACAATGATAAGGGAAACTTACTTTGATCGGGCCAGATTTTTGATGAAGAAACACAAGCCTTGCTTCACCAATTCGTTTCCTTTGGAACTTCCCTTAAACCTCCTTTCAGAAATTTTCGGAATCACCATTCCAATTTCTTCCAGCATTCCCTCCTCAAAGGTCAACTTGTTTATTTGATGTAAACCGAATAAAATATGACCGACACTGTACAAAGCTCCATTAGCTGTAAATGTATCCATGTCCCAACACTTTGGAATGAGTTTAGGAAGCACTGTACTCAAAGCATACTCTGGTTCTAATTGGCAAAGTTTTCCCAAAGCTTCTGCCGTTAACTCCCGTACAGTTCCATCAAAATGATTATACTTCAACTCCAAAAGGTGGTCAATCATTTGTTTCGTGTAAACTTCAAACTGGCCGATTTCAAGGCTGATCACGGTATATGCATTTTGTCTGTTTCCAATTGAAAAGTAGTCGGCCACCGTGACAATGTCAATTCCCTTCGGGAAGTTTCCTTGTCTGCCTACATTCTCTTGAAAAGCAGCGGAGGCAGCCCGTCTGCAATTAATTTCCCGATCAAAGAGCATCACAACAATTAGTGAGGTGGCAATGTCGTGAACGTAAGGTTCCACCACATTTGGTTCAAAGGCACGCGCAAAGGCCCACAGCACATAGCAAGCGGCATCTCTCACATGACTTCCAACAGAAAAGTTGCCCCGAATTTCATCATAAACAAGAGCCTTCTTGACCACAGGAATTGCAGATGGAAGCCGTTCAGGAAGAAGGAGCCCTCGTCTTGATAACTCTGCTAACGCCAAACAGCCTCCATGCCAAGCACAATTGGATTCTCGTGGAGAAAACATTTGGAGTAGATTTGCCACCACCTCATCAGCATAATCTTTTGGTAGTCTGTTGGTCACACGTCCAACCCCCTTGGCTGCGGACCACCTGACGATAGTGTCTTTATCCCGAAGCCCCTCCAGAAGCTTATCTATGATGGACTCGATCGAGTCGGAATACTGCGCGAGTTCTTCATAATTAACAGAGTCGTCTCCATTAACTTCCAGTGTTTGTTGTTGTTGTGTAACAGCTTTGTTTGTGATAGACGAGTTCCCCTGCAAATTTTTCACCAGACTTCGACTGCCACGTTGATACCGCCAAGGAGCTATTTTCGTTTTAAGGAAAACCATTCCAATTCTCTGAATCAATTTAGTTCCAGCTTTCCGCAGAACTGTGTCAGCCTTCTCAAATTCTGAATTCATAACAGCCTTAAGAACTTTCTCCGAGTAGTGAAGAATTTCTTGACGTTTGGCATGCTTGAATATTGCAGAAAGGGCTGCGAAAGAGCCTACTCTAGTACCAAATGAAGTTTTCCCTTGGATATTCACACAAGCCCAGTCGATAAATGAGGTCATGTACAAATCCTGCATATCTGGTCGGGTGAGAAATTTTGCAATAAGGAATGGAGCTGCTTGGCCAATATTGTTGTTGAGGACAATACATTTTTTACAAACAGCCATTAGTCTGGCAGCAATAGATGTATCTCCTATTGGAGCTCCCTCTGAAGGTAATAGACCATCCAAAAGCTTTAGATGGAAAGGATTAATTACTAAAATGCTTAGCCACATTACTAACACGTAACCACTTTCCCAGGTGTTGGAATCATCCAAATTTTCATTCTCCAGAAAGGCAAGTACTGGAGCTAGATCAGCTATTTCATGTGGCATGCGTTTGACAACTTCCTTCGGACCTCGTACTTTAAATACCTGACGCAGGAATTTTAAACTCAGGTGCTTGAGTGCTGGGCAAGCTGTACGAACTTGAGTAATGGTGATATCTATTAGCTCTTCAATATGACGATCTAACAGGTGAGGTTGTTCTTGATATCGGTCCAGAATCCTTTGGTATTTTTCATATATATTTTCAGACTGCAAATACAGAACAAACGCACAAATTATTTTTATAGAACAGAAAACTAAAATGATACAGATAAATCGGCTTTATAAAGATTGTTTGGTTTTTCTTACCGCCTTAATATCTGTATATATTTCAGGTAGTGACTTCAAAATTTCCACAACCTCGTCCTTTTCACGGAACAAGTCCAGAGCACAGCCCAGCCCCACGGGGAACTCTTCCTCTCCAGTGATTTCATCCATGTTCTCCAGCTCAACCAAACTCTGACGTGATCCTCTACTCATGATGATAAATTATGATACTACACTGATGCTCTGTAATTTGACATAAGACAAAAACAATTACAATTGAATGATTTAACAAGTTAATCAACATATATTTTAAATTCCTTTGAAAAAGGTGTGTCCACACTTACTCTGTTTAAAAACTGATCGTCTCACTCACTATAACTTTATCAGTTATGAAAAAATCACCGGTCACACTGACCAAAGCTAAATGCTAATTAATTATTTCTTACTTAGCTTTTCAATCAAAACTAAACATGTTACACGCACACCATAAACACAAAAAAGTCACCTGTGAATCCCTACAAAACAACTGACAACATTCCAGTGCAGTATGCAGTGTTGAGTCAGTTGACTCACTTTTGTTTACTTCTTTCTTCGCCTACACACATGACTCATGAAACGGTAATTGTCATTCAAAAAATGACAAATGAAGTTGAGATGAATGAAAATGAAAGTGAAGAGCAAAGCTGAAAATTAATTGCCGCTAAAAATATAAGCTCTATGGCTGTATATTTAATATGCATTGTAGTACTGGATATTCGTATAATATGTGTAGTAGTACCAAGGAGATTTAATAAGAAATGGAGGAAGGATACTCTTCGTTGAAGGTCACGATTCATATGCTTCGGGATTTCTTTTTTGAATTTATTTTGTAACCGAAATAGTATCGTCGACAACCGGTTTTATCCTTTATAATGTGCTTTCATAAACCACGCTAACATCGAAAACAATCATCTGTTTTATGATAAGATGCAGGTGAGCATGAATGCAAGAGGATTCAAGCCAAAATCTTCGGTGGTAAATACACATAGTAACTATTTCGGGTAAAAAATAAATGAAAAATTTCAAAATCGAAGCATATGATTTCAACACAGTTACAAGGTCTACCTATATCTCAAGTCTCTGAGTAGTACCGCTACCGCTGCGCTGCGCTGCTTACTAAAACCTCAACATTGTTGATCTGTTTGGTTTAGGTTTGTGTCTTGTTTGTTGTGTTGTGTGAGTGTGTTCGCTCATTCGCTGGTCTTGCAAGCGTCACAGAGTCACAGTGAAATCAAGTGACAAAAGTGAAATAGCACATGCATTTTTTCTGTTCGCATGAAAACAAAATTTGTTATATTTTTAACCTAAATTTAAAATTTAATTCTCCGAACTTTGAAACTGTCGAGACTCGACAGGCTGCGTGTTTTTTGTGATGAAAAAAGTGGTGTGTCGTTGTTCGAAACTGTTTTGGTGAAGGAACCAAGCTAAATGATGCTTTTAATTTTTACCAATTTGGTTTACAAATTCTCTTAATTTTTGGGATATACATGTATATTTTTAACATACTAGATAATTAGTTTTAACAGAATCAACTAAAGGAGTTGGCCTATTTGGTAGTGAACTCAAGTTTAACACTCTTGCAGTATACTCATTTTTTAAAATTACAATCTGTGGTAAGTGGGGACCTGCACAATTTTAAAGAAAAGAAGAAGCGGCTTTTAATTGACCCAATTTAAGCGTAAGTTATCTGTATCTTATTGAATAACAAATTTAATGCGCGATTTTAAATGATATTAATGATGGTAAGTGCTTTTTTATCAAATTGTATTTTTTATTTTGCTTCAACAGGTAAAAATTTGAGAGAAAACCATGTCTGGAATCAGTTCTCAGTGCGGGGTTGGGGTGGCAAAGTCACGAAGAGTGAGAGTCCGTCCTGTTCAGCAGCCTACACAGGCCGACCCTGAAGAAACAAACATCGCCATGACAATGAGTCCGCGGACAGGTGTGTTGGAAGCAGAAAGTGGTGTGTCATCGTCGTCATCCGTATCTCAAAACAATCCGTTTCTTCCAAGCTCATGGCATGGAGGAAAGAAAGTCGTAATAGGGTCGGGAACAACATACGAAATGATTCTACCAGGCGAGGACCCTTTTAAAGAGCAGAGGAACAGATGTACATTTCAGATGAGTAATATGGAAGGCAAACCGTACAAGTTACAGTGGCTCAAAATGAGGCATGACAAGTATCAAACGCTGAGAATGCAAGTGGAGATCTTGCAACGATTTGGTGTAGGCCACCTGGTAAAGGACCAAGAAAGAATTCCGATTATCATCAAGAACGCAATGGCAGATCATTTGGAGGAACCAACATATCAAAAATTATTATCTGATCATTTTGAGAAGAATAATATACTACTCAGTCAAGAATTATTGGAAAGCGGCAAAAAGACCATTTTGGAGATTATCCAGAGCTCAGCCAGTGACCTGAAAAAGATGGCTGCTGCATTTTTTGGAGAAGAGGGGCATGGGCAAGATAAAGATATGTTTAACTTAAACATATTGAGGTCAAGTTTGGATGCCAAAATAGAGGCGGAATTGGGATTTCAAAAGTTGAAAAATTCCGAGGTCAAGAACCAGCACAAGCAGTGCTGTAAAGTGTTCAGGAAAAATCCAGCGCCCAAAGAGCAACCAAAACAACTGCCAAACAATGAAGAGTTCAAGGAATTAATGATGAGTCCACTATATGCTCCAGAGGAAGGCCCTAACAAATTCAATCGAATTCTGAAAATTCGGGTGGACCAGCTCATCCATTCGTTTCCAAATGGTATTGAAGAAAAAGTTTTCTGGAAGAGGTTCAGTTTCGGCCGAGGAGATGAATTTAACCTTAGTGAATACAAACTGACTCCGTCTGAAGCAACAGATTCAAACCGGACGTTGTTCCATATCTGTGGAAATGTTGATACCGGTGACAGAAGTACTATCGTAATTCCTCGACGAATTCTCCTCCCTGCATGCTCAAAACCAAAATCTACCCTTGACATTATTGGGGAGACGTATCATGAGTTGAAGTTAATAGTTCGTGAAAGTGCAAAAAAATCTGTCAACTTGAGAAACGAAAAGATTCACAAAGTTGTCCAGTTTATTGAAAAGGATTGGGGAATACTTGGAAGTGGGACAGGTGTGAGGATCGTGCTTGAAGTAATGGACGCTCTGTTTGGAGAGACTTCAATAGCAATTAAAAGTAATCCAAGAGAGCAAGCTGATTTTCTAGGTTTAAATCCACCCCGCAGTATTAAGAAAAAGGAGATGCAGAATGTCGTTGAACGGAAGCCGGAAGCGAAGGTACTTAATAATGAGCCGCAACCGCAAATGCCGGTGTTAGATGTAAAACCCGTGGCGCCAAGCAAGAAGAGTAAAACCTCTGCCCTTCCACCAATGGCCTGCTTCATAAGCAGTGAGTATTTAGATCCGGTGATTCCAGAAGCTCCAATCGAAGCTGGGGAAACTCTAAAATGTACTCTAAAGACAAACTATGGCCATGACTTTTTCGCATTAGCAATAACGGATGCAAAGAAAATTGAAATGGACAGCCAAAAATTCTTCAAGGATTTTCGGTGGGCAAAGTTAATTATTGATTGTACAACATTTTGTGTGAATGTTAGATTGGATTTTCGGAGGTATTGTAATAATATAATTTTGAATGTTCTGTCACAGTGACCACGGTCATTATAAAATGGCTGTCCAAGGAAAACCAGGCGTTGGTTCAACCATGTATAAAGTTGGAACGAGCGTGTTGGCCAAGCTAGATAGAGATGGGGAGTACAATCGAGCTAACATACTGGCAGTACTGGAGGATGCAAGAAAATATGAGGTTTGGGTTGATAATGTTTGATTTTTTAGCATTTGTACTTTAACATGATTATTTTTTCAATTATGGGAATATGCAGCTGTCATTTTAACATTATATCTCGTTCTTTCTGGATTATTAGGTGATTTTTGTGGATTTGGGCATACGGACCAAAGTACTTTTCAGCTACGTGACGTCCCTACCGCACGCGCTAATGAAGAGTCCTGCAATGGCGGTTATTTGCTCGTTACGCCCTGGTATATTACTGAAAGACCCCAATGAAACTGGACCTACCCTTCAGCGAATTTTAAATGATGCAAAGGAACTCAAAGCAACATTTCATGGAAGCCATCACGATGCGGACTATGTACGTTCAAAAGAATGAATTTACCACAATTTGTGTTTTTTAAATATCCCAGAAATGTCCTAATTCATTGTTTTATTATAAAAACAGCAAACTAAAATATGGCAAGTGAGTTTGAAGGTGCGCTTACGGCCCAACGGAAGATGGATCAGCGTTCGTGATGAACTTCAAACTCAACTGGGCAAAAAGAAAAATGTTACCCGAACAAGTGGAGACGACTCAGATGATTCGGTCGATATTTTCGCATATTATGCGAATGATGATTAATTTAGATTTTTGTATTGTACTAGTGTTAGTTAATAGGTTTAGTGTAATATCTTTATTTCGTCTGAAGTGAAAAGTTTCGGAATATATTTTTCAAGTGTATGCATGTTGTGAAATGAATATTTGTATCGTATTTTTTATGTGCTTGTTATAAATCAGATAGTTTTTAAACTTAATTTGTGTCATTTTGTGCTTGTATCATATGTGGTGTCATTATCGAGTCATATTCCAATTTGCACTACTCCTCTTTTGCTTTCGAGTGTGTGATGAATGCAACACTGTCATCTTGAACTTCTTCGACGAACTCACCTCTCGCCAACTTTTCCTCTTCTTCTATTTCCGCCTGTGTGAGCAACCGCTTTCCTGGCGTGGGCTCGTCATTTTCACTGGAGTCCTTTATTTTCCCCTTTCTTGCGAATCCAATCATAGCTCCAAGAGATATTGTGCCCATTGCTCCCAGTATATTCAAGATTTTAAGGATAGGCCATAGTTCGAGAAAGGTCGAAAGAATCAGGAGACCAATTTTATTTAGTTGATCCAATGTAGCTGACTAAATATGCATAAAGACATTTTGATATTTCTCATAAAATCCATTTCTATTTCTTATCATCAACAAAATTGTAAGAATATGATATATGAGTTTACCAGTTCAATCCATGCAAACGGAATCATTGCTCTAGTTGTGTTCTGAAATGTGGGCATGGCAGGCCATGGAACAAGCTCAATAGAGAATTGCAGTCGAACTGCAGCTTCCACTGTGGCTCCAGTCAGCTAAAATAAAATCGATTTTTGTAGTAATTTCATACAAAGCAAAGGTACACAATAGTTTGAGAATATTTAAAAAATACTGGATGTATATCAAGTTTAGATTGATGTTTTCGAGCGTCAGGATTAAGACCTCTGACACCTTTCAGTAGCTCCCTGTCAGTTTCGAAGAAGTGGGGCTTTGTCAGTTGAACAGGAGCACCTGCAATTTTAAAAGGGGGCAATGCGAGATTAATTAGTTATATTTTTATGTTTGCTTTAATATTAACCTTGAAAACATGCTGTCAAGCTTTCCAGTCCTGCTATGTCACACTGCATAGGATCTTCCTTTGGACAGAAGCACCACTTGTCTGGATTTTCTGGTACACTTTCAATCGCAGGTAAAGTATACCTTGCCACATTGATCCCATGAGTTACTGCGTCAAATAGATACTGCCAACGGACAGACCGGCATATTTCAGGCACAAATGCATACAACTCTGTAACTCCAGGTTCGATAAATGGTGGATTCATTGTTCCATCAGAACCGTTGATGGCGTTACAAGAGTCGTCTTTATACAAGTCCAACTTCTTTTTCCCATTTTGGATGCTATAAAGCTTTGCAAATTGCTTGGAGTCTTTTCTTCCAGAGTATATCTCCCGATAGCCATCGTCCGTACCGTTTTTCTAATTAAAAAAATGAAAAAACGAGCTAATTTATTAATAGAAAGGGTGATTGGGGCAACATGAGATTTAATCCATTTCTGTACATTTTTTAGCAATGCGAACAACCCATCTTTATAATCCTCCGGAAATTCTATTTCACCAGCTTGTTGGACCATTGGATCATTAACCAGTTCCACATACGTTTGAATCGAAATCCCATCAAATAGAATATCTTTCACTTTCACCGTTCTTGTTAGCGTTTCTCCGCGGTCAACAAGCATTTGATCTAGGGTCTCAAGTATAAAGTCCAAATCTGTGAAGTCATTTGCCATGTGGGACACAGCCTGACAGTGCCAACAAAGTAAATCGGTTAACTAACTGTCTATGTAATTTAAGTTAAAACTTCTTTGTTTTTGTAACTTACAATGAACAGTACATTCATCATCGTAATTTGATCTTCATCGCTTCCTTTGGACAGTTCCGGTTGAAAGAAGAATGTTCGGTTCTCTCTGTACTTGACTGTATCCCGGGTAGAGTTTTTGGTGATGTCAAACTTCTCAAAGTCAACAAGGTAGGTGTAGGGACCCATTTCTCGGAGAAATGGTTTTCCTCCTTGTTGGATATCATCCGGATTGCTGATGTTGAACAGGTAGAATTTCATGTAGATCGGAACAGGTAGGGTTTGCCATAGCTTGAATACTGGAGAGCTCTTTGTGATTCTAAAGAGCTGCGTAAAAATATATAAGTATTTAATTAAGGAAATAAATAATTAGCATTCATTGTATTTAAATCAACCTTTTTTATGCCAAGATTCAGAAAGAAATCAAATCCGCCAGCAACCAGGAAAATGGCACCAACCAAGTGCACACAACCACAATAGATGACAAATTGATGGAACGTTTCCGAAGCTATGAATTTTCGAAGATTCATTTTGTAAAATGATATGAATCAACAGAAAAATAGCCTTTCACCAAATCGTTCCTATTATCTGGGAGGAAACTCCACAGAAAATGCGCATAATTTTTTATACTGTCCTTCTAAAATATTTTCTCTTTAAAAACTTATCCGTTAAATATTTACATATAGCTTACATGAAAAAATCAATTATTACAAAAATGTAGACTTTTGTAAAATAGCTTACCAAATACATGCGTTTAAAATAATACATATAATTTTTTATCCATTTTTGCATCATCAATTTTTCATTTTAATTTTACTTGTTTTTTTAACATTCACAAAAATCAATAGTTTAAAGATTATTGTATATTTCGTAATTCCCAAAACCAAAAGCATTTTCTACAATTCCATGTTACATTGGCCATACATTCCAATTCCAAAACCAAATTTTCTCTTGTCCAAAATAAATGACTTGTAATGACTTCACCCATAAAAGTCAAACTGTACGATTTGTTGACCCTTTGTGGCATGGTATGGTAATGGCATGATAGGTATGCTTCTCTGGAGTGAGTGGAGTGTAATAATAGCATTTTTGGAAGCCAACACTCCAAAATGTTCCTAATCTACCCTTCCATAAAACGGTAATTTCATATGCCCAAAGTACATATACAGCCCATTATAAAACATACTTAATAATATGGTCACCCAACAGAGTTTCGTTACGGAATTTTAAGATTTACCGTCCATAAAAAGCAAACCAACCAAATCCAACCAAACCCTTTTCATTTACTTTGGCTTGCTTGGCACCGTTTTTCTCTCCTTAATCTATCCCGTGATTTTTTTGGGGCTGTTCATAAATCAAGAATATAATTATTACGCTGACGCATTTACGCAGCATTTCACCCTATCACATTCCAATCTTTTCTTATTACAAATATACCATTGTGCATTCTTCCTAAATCCTCATATTACCAAAAAAATAATACAAAGTTTTCTCTAGTCATATAAGCTGAAAAAGAACTCTATGTAATTTCCGTTTTCCATGCTTTCTCCACAGAGTAATTTTTTTCTAGCTTCCCTTTCTCCTCTCCTCTCCCGTTTTTTTCTTCTTATGTTTCTCCCGAAACCCCGAATTAATCCGAAAAGATATCCGACCGAACCCTTTTTACTTATTTTTATGTAGGACAAAGCACGGCAAGTGTTCCGTTTGGTAGGTGCCGGCAAGTCTGCATTTTACCGCATTGCTGCTGCATCCATATCAATAATAACATTTTCCATTTCCATAAACTTTTTTTTCTCTTCTTATTTTCCCTTAAGCCTTTACATGGCCATGGTGGTGTGCAATGGCATAGCTTGCATTTTATGTACTTAACTAAGTAAAGAGGGCGACGAGTGGCCACTTTCTTGCTTTTCATTCTATTACTTCCATTACAACATATTATATGATTACTTTGTTAAAAACAAGTCCCAGCCCCAACTAAAGCCAGAAAACCAAAAGCAGAGAAGAAAAAACACATCCCAAAACGCAGAAAGTTGTGCATGCAAAATAACAATATGCAATGCTTTTTCCAGTAGCTCGTAACGTAATAACCTTACTTTACTTACAACAATACACATTTTACACATATTGTATTGCATGAAAGAAACACTCTCCCATTTTTTTGTCGTTGTTTCCCGTTTCAGTGAGGCTGAATGAGAGGGTTTGAGGTGATGTTGAAACAATTTCTGCTGCGTCACTTTCTCCTCCTTGTGTAAAAATATAAGTAGAGAAAAAAAGATGTGAGAAAATTTTATAATTTATAAAAAATTTCCCATTCAAATAAAAATAATTGTTGAAATTTTGGTTACTATTATTTTGGTGCTCAAGTGTGTAAAAAAAGTGTATAAGAATATGACAGTGTTTCATTGTGTGTTTGTATAGCGAAGGGACAAAAAGGACACCGGAAGTCGTGTATTGTACCTGGAATTTTATTGCACGCGAAATACCCACTCTCAACAACATCACACGATAAAAAACAGTTTGTATTGAGCGTTAAACGTAAAAAAATATTTCTGTGATAAAGTCTCAATACGTGCGAACACGATTATTAAACAAAGTTGCCTTATTTCATCACTGGCATTGCCTAAATTAATCAACACATTTTAATTACCGTGCTGAAGAAAATCTAAGGGGACTTTCAGAAAATATAAAAAAATGGCGTGAGTTGGGAAGATTTGTACTTAATATGCTTTGAGTAGATGAGTTGATTATATAAAAAATATTTTCACGTGATTTTACACATTTTTGGGGCATTGTGAGACAATACATGCAGAGATTTATGATGCAGTATACCTTTGTTTTCTTAATAATTTCAGAGAACAAGATGTTGAAAAGGGACCAGAGGGAGGGGAAGAAGGTGGTGAACCTGTTCCAGAAAGAAAAAAGACTTACCAGCAAGTTGCTGCAGAGCAACGGTTGAAACATACGCAGCGTCAGGTGGACGAAGTATGGAAAACATAAGATAATTTGTGAAAAAATATTAATTATAATTTTATGAATATTGCATGCGTCGAGATAAATTTGAAATATTAATTTATGTAAATAGGTAGTGGAGATAATGAAAGAAAATGTAGAAAAGGTGCTGGAAAGAGATCAAAAACTGAGCGAGTTGGAGTATCAAGCCGGTATGAATGTTTAGCATTAAAGTCATAATTACTTATTATGTCAGATAGGTCCAGGGACTTGGAGATTGGAGAAATATGAAAAGTTAGAATTGTAACTGTAAACTAATCTGTTATACGAAAATTTTACAGAGAAATTACAGGAAGGCGCATCAATGTTCGAGAAGCAAGCTGGTGCTTTGAAAAACAAATTCTGGTTGGAGAACATGAAGGTAAAAAATGAACCCAAGTTTTTTTCTTTTTTGCTTTCATAATCTTGTCTTGTTAAAAATTAACTTTTCTCTGACTATACCACTAACATTTTTAAGATATTCCTTTTTTATATTTATGATTGCAGATGATAATCATAATGGCAATCATGGGATTGATAGTTGTGGGCATTATCTATCTCAAGTATTTCCAGTAGATTGATTGAGCATCGCGTGTTATATTTAAAAAAAGATATGATGACGATACTATCTTACCTATATAAAAAGTAAAAAAAAAACTTATTAATAATTGATAAATGTTAAAGTTACCGGATGATATCGAAAGCAGAAAATTAGAAATTAGTTGACATTGAAAAAAACACATTCGAACGATTCTATGAGATTTTAACAAATACACTTTATTCAAATAAAAAGCAATGATACACGTTTTTTGGCCATTTTATCGTAAAAAATACTCTCTTTATTCAAATTTCGTCATGTGCTGTAATCGTTTTCCGTATTTCCACATTCATCTCCAATAATTTGGTTTTTAAATCTAACGGACTAATTATTTCAAAATTTATGAAAAATTCTAATCCAAGCTTTTTAATAAATCAACTTTGGATTTAAAAATTAGTAGAAATTTCATGTATGCATATTTTTTGAGTCGAAAACCAACGAAAAATGTAAATATAGTTTAAATATCTGTAATACTGATGAATACGTAGGTAAATCTGTTAGGTATAAATTAAAACAAACTACAATCCTACAACAACCATACTTACTAAGATCATGATGAGGTACACACGTAGTGCAATTAAATGAAAGTAGCTTTTCATTTGAACAATTTTACCTATTCATTCTTCACAACTAAAAATTCTAAATTCATGTTGTAAAAAATATATTAACGAGTTAAATGTGATTAACATTCGAAATTATAACTTTATACATGACTCACCTTGATCATATATAATTCTGTTTATCAAAACTTTCACCAGATATTTTATTCTTAAAAACGCTGCTCAACAACAGATAAAAAACAAAGAAAAATATAGAAAATTTAAGGATATCGTGTAAAAAATAGTCTCTTAATCTCTCAAGTGTATTCAACACATCCAAAAAACCCAGACAAAGTTGATTTTTTTGAGAAATAGAAAATATGAGATTTGATTTTTGATAAGATAACCACAGAGATTAATTAACACACAGGTATTTTGTTTTGTAAAAGTTAGTTAAAAACGAGCATTTTTACAGTGATAATTTCATCCAAACAAACCTGTTGCAGTGATTGTTACACATTTTAGGACAAAAATGACATTAGGGATAAACGTGTGTGAAATTATTTAAGAGATTCAGAATTTTTTGATAATTTTAATGAAGTATTGCAAAACAATGTGCACTTCACAAAATTACTATGCAAATTCAAAAAATACTACTCAATTTTTATGTAACACTTCCACTTAAAAAACATGAACGTAGCAAAGGCAATCTATTGTAAAAAAAAGTGGGTGAAAGTTGATGTTCAAAAATGACAAAAAAGGAATGAAAGGCCTTTTTCCAGTTCCATTTAAATTTTTGGTAAAAAAATAGAATCATGTGCGTATTTAATATTATTTCAAAATTTAAGAAAAAAATGTATAATATTTATGTTATGATGATAACTTGATACAACGAGACATGATCGATGATTAGGATAGATTGTAGA
>JAQFXM010004907.1:0-16061 GCA_034693345.1 Entomobrya multifasciata
ATTATGAATAGGAAAAAGTGGAAAAAAGTATTTATTTATCGTAAGTGGTAAGGTTAATGGACAAAGTTGGTTGGTCTAAAGAAATTGTCTTTATAATGCATTTTAAGTAAATATAGGTTTTTAAGGAGTTAAAAATATTAAGTTTCTGCACATCGCACACCTTTAAGCAATGCAAATTTCAAATTACGACGCGACGATCCTTGTCATT
This sequence comes from Entomobrya multifasciata, assembly GCA_034693345.1. Lineage (NCBI taxonomy): Eukaryota > Metazoa > Arthropoda > Collembola > Entomobryomorpha > Entomobryidae > Entomobrya > Entomobrya multifasciata. The sequence goes on from JAQFXM010004907.1 coordinate 209, forward strand.
TTGATTTTTATGCAAGCGTCGAACATAACACACACGCGTAAAATTATGTCTTGTCAATAAAAATCCTAGCTAAAATAGGATTAGTACAAAATAATCATTCTCACAAACAAACCATTCAAAATCATAGCATTTCACATTACGGGATTATTCCAATTCATGCATTAGATTGTCTTTTTTCAGTCACAGAAAACTAAAAAGGATATACTGACTTACATTTTAATTAAAATTTAATATCGTTAGCACAATTTACCACAAACATTTTACCACAGTTCAAGCTGATAATATAAAAGCGTATGTTAAATTTCAATAATGAAATAATTTAGTTAATTTAACAAACTCAACCAAAAAGAAACGTATTTGTTATCTTCAGAATTTAATGGGTTATTCACTTTCACTAACTCATTTCTGAGCCATTTCAATGTTTCTAATATCAACTTTATAAAACAAAAATGCATGGTTCTGCAAACAGAAAATTATTGTGTAAATGTTCTGATCCTACGCTTTTAAGCATTGAAAGCCTTTTACAAACCTTACACCCCAATTTGTCACAACCACAATGATGAGCCATTTTATGATGATCTGTGGTGTGACCAGATCAATAAAATACGTCCTAAAAGTATTTTTGCCATTTTAAATTAGCATCGTTTCGGTCATCTTTGACCTGAGTACTGTTACATTAAAGTTTTATATTTTTATTTACAATTTATACAAAATAATTCTCAGCAAAAGCCTTTCACTGTGATCTGGAGTATAAAGCATAGCGAAATTATAGTTTCTTGTTTTCACTTATTATTCGCACAGCATATTTTACACTCCTTCTTTTAACCCTAACCTTTGTATCTTTCTCCAGGAATTTATATGCACATGTACTTTCTTCCAATATGATTCCAACTGTTACGGAATAATTGTTTTTAGTTTGCACCAATGTCTTTACTGTTAAAAGTCAATGGACGAAGCCAAAAATGATCATTTGCCCTATAGCTTTGTCGCATTGTCTCATTAATTTTTTGCATCTAAATGTTAACAACGAATTTATTGGAGAGATTTTTATCACATCATTGTTTTTCTACTTCATGTATTAGCTGTGGCAAATATTAGCATTCGTATGAAAACAAACATTTTTTACACTAATAAATTTTCTTAGCATTTTTCATCACAACTATTTGTTTTATACCATGTTTTAAATTCCTTTTCATCGGAATATTTTAAAGGTAAGGATACTATATACAATATTCAAGCCTAATAATTCTGCGCGTTTAGAATTACTTCCTAATAAAAAGATTTGTGGAATAATAAAGCATTCCTTCAGTATATGCATTTTTCCTTGAATTTTCCATTTTTCCAGCCAGATTATCAAAGGATGATACGTGTTCATATCTAGCAGGCGTGCTAATTCTTATGTTCTAATTATGAGTACACCCGAGAATTATTATGAGTATAGTCTATGATAGCTGAAAATCTCAAGCGTGGTGTCTGTGTTGCGAATTGCATTTCGTTTAAAAGTCTAACCGGAAGCTTTATTTTATTCAAGAATATGCCTCAGATAAATATGTTATGTGTTGTGTCATGATAAAGCGTTCTAGACGTGATGCAATGTAAGTTGCAAGGTTTCAAAATGATTTCAGTAATGTTTCTTTTATTGCCTTGATATTCAGTTCTCAAATTAATTTTGGATGCATATTATATTTTATATATTTTAAATGTATTGTACTTGGAACTACGTCATAAAATTCATGAGTATACAGTGTGCGGTAAGTATTTCAGTTTCCTTTCTTTCCAGCTATTGCGAGCACCATGCACCAGGCATGCCGAAAAATCGTGTGCCTATCAAATAAGCTGTGATTGTTTATCTCTTTAAATGGTTCCAATATCCAATTAAACTTACTGTTGCTGTCTTACGAACTTCGAGTAAAATACCATTAATTTCAATTCCCATCTCTTTTACCAGATTTATTTTAAAACTTTATTAACTAGAACCTTCAAATTTGTAGTGCAAAGTTAGACAGTTCAAAACTCAGAACCCAAGACACGCCTAACTGAATGCACAGGTTATCATTGGCAATATTAACCTAATGATTATCTATGAGGCAATTTATTATTGTGTTACGGGATTATTCTTATTTCGGCATGCTACAAATTGATATTATATTTCTCCATATTTCGCATTTTTCTCCTATTAAAACTGTATCTACTTTTAAAATAGGGTATTGCATATGAAACGCTTCTTCTTATTTTTTTTGCTAAAACTGCCACAGTATTATTAATTATATAATCCATCTTTTATGATCTCTGCTAACATAATTTACTAAGATTACAATATAGCTTTATTGTGCCCACAAAATTCATTCTCACATTAGCATCCATCACTAAACTAATGAGCGATATTTCCTACATTTATATAATTTAAAATTAATATCTTTCATAATCAGAGCCTGCTGATGTACGAAGATACGAGTTGTCTACAAAAGATAGTTAGTTTTTTATAAGTCCCACTTCGTTTTCTGTTGTCATCCAAATGATTCTTCCGCTTCACTTTATTTATAGGCATTTCAAGCAGGTATCTAGGTATTTTATGTGTTACTTTTGTATTGAAAGTAGCATTCAATTCCAGGCAAAGAATTTAGTTTGATATTGTAAATTTTTATATAGTAAGTTCTAATTTCTGCGCTGCGTTTATTGATAACCCACCAAAAAGGATTAGAAATTAGAAGCAAGTATATTTCTGATAATGTTTGTTTGATATTAGCACTAACATCCATACCACGCAACGTCACGTCAAATCATTCACACATCTACAAGACGCAAGAAAATATACATTTTTAGAAGAGTTTTTTGAACGTTGTTAAACATACAGTTTAGTTCAAGAGAAATATGCCATTCTTTCGTTTACTTCCATTTTAATTCAATTAATGATTGGATGAAGAATGTACAGCATCCACATCCAAACTTTTGTGTAAGTAGAGTTATAGTTTAGATTATGCGATTTTTTATATAAAGGTATGTCAGAAGTTAGCAATTACAAGTATTGTATTTAAGATGAATGGAATCAAAAACTCTGTTATTATTTTTCCTGAATAAAATGGACAGAAAAAATGTGGTTCCCTTTCTTCAACAAGTTTTTTTCTTCTGCTGCATGAATTTTAAATGAGGCAGTTTGCTGCAAGCCAACTCATTTTTTAATAAATTATTATTATTTTATGATTTGTAAATATTATAGTAGCACAGCTTTTTAGTGAGCTTGCTCTTGTTGCAGTTTTGTGATTGTGAAGTTGCGTTGGTGGTAGTATCCATAAATATTAGATGTGTGCATAATAGAAATTTGTGAACCGCAGTTTTGTATTCAGAGCGCATATTTTTGTGATAGCGTATTTGGGTATATTTTGAGATAAGGTTTCTTTGAAAAATGTGAATTTCTCTTTGTAAATATAATTTCCATGTAGAAAATAGTTTATATATCATGTAACGCATATACATATACACCATATAGCACAGCTATTATGATAGTTTTTTTTGTATAAAAGGGTCGCAGCTGCAAAGTAAATTTTTCACTCGTTGAATTATGTATTATAATTTAGTATATGAATGTATCTTTACGTATAAATTATTCTTTAAAATTATTTGTGCGATAAGACTTGTTTCATGTTTAAAAAATAAATATATACATATACACTAGTATCATTATTATTATGAGTTATCTAAACTGTATCTATAAGCGCTCCTTTTCATAACCCAACGAGTTGCGCCACTCGCTGTGACGGTAACATTTTTCGATCCCGATCCCGCAGTCCCTTTCCGCATTGCTAATGAGCGATTGGCAGGGCTGGATGGTGGCGTACCCCAAGGTGATGCTGAAGGTGATGAAGTGTTTGATGAGGTGGAGGCTATCGCTGAGGCAGCAGTTTCAGAGGTAGTGGTGGTGGTGGCACTGCCACTGGCAATTGCGGGGGTGGATGGTTTGTTAGCTAGAGATGATGAGGTGGTTCTAGACAGCACGGCGGAGGCTGATGAAGGTCGAGCTCTTGAACATACAGTGGCGCAAGTAGCAAATTTTACGCTTGGTCCAGAGGATGGTGGTTTATCGGCTCTAGTTCTGGTTCCAGAGGTGGTAGTAGTTGTAACGGGACCATGAGTCGAGCTTGTTGTTCTGACTGATGAAGAAGCACTACTTCTACTTACCACTGTACTTATTGCTGTAGTTGTATTGGTGGTGTTAAGTTTTTCCGTGGAGGATACAGAGGAAATAGATGAGATTCTGACAAGTTTGGAAACCTCAGCACGAGAAGGAGGTAATTTTTTGGGTGTACGACGAGGCGAGTTGGGACATGACTGTGTGACCAGAAATGGATTTCGCTCGAGGATTGATGCAGAAATACCACCAGATCCACTGGTGGTAGGCCCACTTGGATCCTTGACGTCATCATTAATGGCAATTTGTCCTGGAAGGGATGTTACTGATGACATGGACGAAATTGATGTGACCGAGTCTGTTCGCTTGGCAGCCCGATACAGAATAGGAGTGGAAGGAGTTGAGCTTGTACCTTGTCGGTGTCTAAAATGATTCTTCCAGCAGCCGTAATGTCGTTCCCAGTTCTTTGGTGAGCCTGGATCTTGTGGACTGGTTGCGGAGTCCAGTGATTTTGTTGACCCTCCTCGGCTGAATGGCGATGTTGAAGATGGAGAACCTTGTGTTCCCATTGAGCTGTCTGTGGACTTGTGCCTTCCCAATCTATTTACAAAAAACAGTCATATTCATAAAAAGCATGTAATGAGGAATTTCAAAAATATCGAATGACGGTAACATGTCAACGATCGCGTCGTAAAGAAGCATCGCATGCATATTAATGCTTTATTCCCATGTATCATAAGAATGTATGTTTCTGTTTGTTCGTCAGTTTAATGTTTTAGCATGAAATTTTGGACTTGATATTACATTTATGCAATTTAAACTATGATATAATTCTATGAAAGTTTGACAGCAAAATATCCTCTCAACCTTAAAATGTAATACCCGGCAGAGCCGGATCATGCTATTTCAGACTGGAACTTAGTTTTACAATTACAATTGGTTTGCCTGTCAATTTATCAAGTGGAAACAAGTATTGATAATATTATGAAATGGTTCATTGAACATCGTTTCCAAAAAATAACATTTTCCAGTTAATTTCATGTTGGCAAATAGCTGGTAGAGAGGTCCATGCATCCATGCCTGTTTTTATCGTATGTATATTGTTACAATTATTAATGAAAGACTTGTTTTCGGAGCATAAATATCTCCTTATAAATAACTGCACTCGATTTAACTCCTCCAACTATAAGAAGTTACTGGTCACTACTTGCTGATATCTCAAATAAAGTGAAAGTCAGAAGAAAAGTTTTTATCCTTAAGTTTTTTGCTACTTTTCTTATCCTTGAGATTCTCCTTCTGTCCTTCAACATCTTCTACTAGCTTACTTTTTTATTTGCCAATATAGCATTCTGAAATATTCTCTGTGTAGCTTATGTAATGTACATATGCATGGTGCTAAGTTGTGATATAATATTTTCTGGGACATTTTCCCTTCCACCAACTTTAGGAAAACTCAGTCGCAAATGGAGAATTCCATCCTATCCAGAGACATTACATTTGTACATGAGAATGAATGATCTGCTTGTTGAGTTAAAACGATGAACATATATACGTTATACGTAGTTTGATGTTGGATTGGAACTTACCTTGGAGAAGCATGAGCGCGACAAGTCCCCGTTGGACAAACTTTTGCTGAAGTGCATCTTCCTTCACAAATGGCCCGAGAGAGGAGCAAGTTGTTATAGGCCGCCAAAAGCTTTTTGCACTGTTCTTCATCATTCTCAAAGTATGTTGTTCCTGGGAACTTCTCCAACAGTCGGCGTCTTTCCTGCATACCACACAAATAATACGAAATACAAACATCATCTCTATTATCATCACATCAAAAGGAAATAGGCATAGTCAACAGTGTAGTCTATTAAATAGGACAAGGTAACACAAGTACGGAAAAGCATCTATAATACAAGCGACACATTTTTCTCAAGTTCATTAAAGATACAGAGAAAATCTATTGAAACTGGTGCTAGTAGACCAAAAATGACTTTGATGATACTTCATTCTCTAGAGTATCATTTCCAGGTAGTGCTTCTTATGACAGATAAAAAAAAGCATTGCCAGTACATGAAAAATGCACTTGTTTCCTAACTGAAATGGTGATGATGTACAGTTATAAACTCTCTTGGAACCTATTTTTTATTTAAAATCTTTCCCCAAATGACCTGAGACTACAAAATGTGCACATCATTTTATCATATACGCTTCCATTTGCCATCAGCAGACGTTCATTTTTAAAAACATTTCCTCGTCATTCGAGAAAAAGCTTGGAATAGCCTTGCCTAGCAAGAAGTTATAAAAATGGTACGGGCCACAGGGGCATTACAAACAATAGTCCAATGTACTACGTAAGGTACCTGATCCACATGATAATTTTTCCAGAGTAAAATTGAGTATTTTTTTAGTAGTAAAGATTTTATGCACAACGTCTTGCAATAAACTGTTATACGGACGTATGTATATATAAGCTGAGACAATAGTGGTTCAGGTTCAGGAGGTGCGTCTTCCTTTGTGATCTGTCCACTGACGATGAGTATGATTGCATTTTGCATTGTTGCTTTCTTCTACCGGTAATATAAGTAAAGGCTTTCAAAAGTAGTATAGTGTGTATTTTGAAAAGCATTAGGAAAGGATGCATAAGATATAGCTTAAACTACGCATTATGTGTTTTATTAAATATTCAACTAACTTTCTTAGTTTTACTTTTCTGTGGGAAATGGCAGCATTTTTTTTGGGAGAAAGCTATCATTTTTCAACAGCGCGATACTTGAGAAGCTTTCTGAATTCATTAATTTTTTACTTGAATGGTCACATTCACTCGTCAGATATTAAACCACGAGTTTAGTTTGTACATGAGAATTTTAAGGAAAAAGTCTTTTTGAGAGAACTGCGATGCTATACTACCTCACCAAAACAAGTTTTCAATTCATGTGTTCATATATATGTTACACAGTGGAATTTGAGAAAAATGGAATAATTTATTTTGTCTCTTGTGCACTTCTCACATTATGGATTAAATTGAAGAGATAGAGAGAGATGTTCTAAAAAGGAATATCTTGTGAATTTGAGAGGGAATTTACTTTCCAGCTAAACTTAATGGAAAATATGTTATAGTATTACAAAAAGGCAATATTCACAACTGAAAGAAAGATTTAATCTTTTGGAGAGAATGGAATGCATAATTTAATAACGAAACTATATTTTTTCTTGAAAGCTAAGAGGAGTATCATCCTATCTTGGTTTCTTACTTATATGAAAATTTAATCCTTATGATGACATGTTTCAATCGAAACAAAACAACGCAGAGAGCAAAGGATTTTCAGCTTAAAAATTCCAAAACAGGATAGGCACAATTGAAAAACTAGCGAGTAGCAATATGGAATTGTAAGCTGGTACTATGTGAAATTAGAATTGAGCCTTTTTGTGTAACTGTTTTTTTCTTTTCTAGATTCGTTTAATATTTTATATACACATCAGAGAGCTAGTTGTATTACGGCTCGGTGTATAATCTATGCTCATTGCTCATCCATTTCACGGTATTATCATGAGGTCGCTTTCATGACTTAGATCTCGAAAACCGATGAAAGCAACTAAGCGTCTAGCTATGTAATACTCAGCCCACGTCATTACATGATCAATTCAGAGAGCTTCTCAATTTTCTGATTGAAATGCTTGGCATGTTCGTATTCCAAAAAACTTTCTATCCCTTCTCAATTCGTTTATTTTTTGGAAACTAGTCCGCTCATAGCTTTAGTTCAGCCGTAGCGAATGATCCGATTTGTACGCTAAGAAACTTTAGTCGTCAGCATTTAGTTGCTGAGTGAATACTGAGACTAAATTTCGTTACGAAATAAGTCACGACACATAATATTTTACTGGAACAGTCTTAATTTCATATGGTATATTTTATGTATCAGATATATTAGGCTTTTCTACTCAAGTTAACTCGAGACTCGAGACAACTGTCCTCTTATATTACTTCAGTATACATATGTGTATGTACTATTTATAAGATAGCTACAACTTTTTTGTAAAATAATATGCAATTTGTCTGCAATGATAATTCCTGACATATGTATGACTTTATCTTCATCCTCGATTCAATAATGTTATCTTAAACGATAAGCTATCGAGATTACTGATTCAAATAGAGATAAAAAGCAATCTGACAGATAATAAATAAATTCGGAAATTGGCTAATCTTTTAGTTTTGTTGTATCCTTCGAGAGAAAAATCCAGTTTAAAGTACATATTACGCTACTTTTACAATTTTTACTTACAGATAAAAGTTTTGGCTACGACAAGTTGAATGTGACCTTTTACTTGAGGGAAAGTACGAAAATTCGGGTTTGGTCATAAAAAGATTTGTCCTTAGAGATGTTCTGGTCAGATTTTCATAGCTCATTTGTTCAGACCTAAACATAGATAAGTGGAAGCAGTATTTTGAGTGATTTATTGGGTAGTTTCTTCATCTCACTTTATAACTACTGCCAATTTTTAATGCTAATCCATGGCTCTATCAAAGTGAATAAAGAACTTTAGTCCTTAGTCGGATATTAGAATGTCGGTAAAACAGGATGAAAAAGTTATCCCCGTCATAACTTCTAAAATAATACCACTTCTTCAAGGTAATATAGTACATACCATACATTTCGCCTTGAAACATTTGCGTACACTCAACTAAAGTTTACACAGAAAAACTGTCAATAAATAAATCCGCAAGGGTTCTTTGCTCAATTGTGAATAATTTACATATAAAGTTAATCAAAGATAATATTAGATTTGCGACAGAAATAAGCAAGAATGCCAGTAAGACAGTAAGACGATTTTGGCTCAAATAAACTCTCTCCCAATTTCACTACTCCAAAATTTAACTGTCGTTGTGTTTTGTACCGTGTTTTATATTAATGGGTACTGTGAGTAAATTGTAATCGTTCGTCCTACCATAAATGTTTATTATTGCGAATTTTCGCTTTAGGCTATTTGAACAGATGGCATATATAAGTCACAGATTTAGACTTTCCAAACAATGTAAGTTAAATTGTTGATTCGATGTAACAAATATTTAATGCATGGCACATGTGATACTTATTTGTTGTCCTGCTGCTATGTCCTGGCTATGCTCTGAAATATTGTTCAAAGTTGCTTGCTATAAAATTTAAGGGAAAACTTTATTTCTCAGTTTATGTAAATTAGTATGAAAAAGTAGAATGAAGATGTGAGTTTCTTCTAGTTCATAAAGTTTTCTTCATTTACCAACTTACCAAATGAACAAACTGTCATGCTGTAGGTACTCATATCAAAAGGCCAAGAAATAAAATAAGTTTTGACAAAAGTACTATTACGTGGTATGCTGGAAGCAATCATCATTGAAACACGTAAAAAAAGGTAGAGCAAAGCTATTACGTTTCTGGTCCTTTAATTTTCTTACAAAATATGATTTTCAACAGCAAAACAGAAAATAGGCTGAATGAAGATCTAAGAAAAACGTCACATGAAAACGTCTCAATAAACTACCACACTCATTCAGTTGATGTTTATGACTTTTTTGGTGAATATCACCTACAAGGAACCCAAAATAAAAGTGAGTCTGACATAAAGCACAACCGTGTAATATTCATTTTTTCATCTCTGTTGTGGTTTTGTAAGAATTTGATTAATATACGATTGCTCCTGTCATGTCGTTATTTTTGTCATAATATCTGCTCCATATAAACCAAAAACTGTATAGAAAGCCACTGCAAAGTTATGCGTAGTATACCAATGTTGTTTGCAATAACAAAAACAATATAAACTTAAATGTATTTTGTTATACTCATAACCCAATAATGAAGCACAGTTTCTTATGTACATATTTGCCATTTCATTTTCATTATCTTTTTGGAAGTCAAATGAAGGAAAGCACACTGCCAAAATACTACAGAATTTGAAAGATGAAATTTCTTTTGAATGACTCATATTTGACAAGTAAATGATGCTCTCGTTTCTACACCACGACCATACATTACAAGTACAGGAAAATACACGTGAACTTTAAATGATGAGCTTTTAGTAATAGTGCTCATTGTTGTGTCACTGACAATGGCGTAACATACTAGTTGGATGATATATGGAACAAGAAGTAATAACTATAAAGTACCAACATCAGTATCACTGACAAAAGTAGTAAAAGAAAGTGAGACTTTAGCCTTTAAGCAACTTAATTTTGTTCACATAAACACAAAAGGTAAATCTTGGAAGCATACATGATATGATGACACTATAAAGTTACTGAAGAAAACCTGACGATTCTCATCTTCTTTGGCGCATATGACCCCCTAAGGAAATTTTTCCCTTTTATACTATTACGTATTTTTTTCATGAATGCATACTAAAAATAAACAAAAATGTAAAATAGTGGATGTAATATTTTTATAAAGAATTTGTAAATTTTTACTGCAAACTTTTATTATGCGGATACATATATTTCTACAGTTTTGCTATTAAACTAGTACAAGAGAATAAATAGGTTTGTGAATCTTCTGTCGTGCTATACTACTCCCCAAAAATAAACTTTATAGTTTTACTTACATCAACACTTGCTAGTCAGACTCAGATAAAAAAGTAGAGAGAGGACGAGATAATGGTGAAATTTCGTGTCAGACATCCATCAAGATCTCATTTCACGAAATAATGATTTGGGAAAGTAATAGAAAAGAGAAAACAAGCATACATATATGGATAAAACAAATAGAAACGACTATATGTAGAACACAAAATAATATGTAGTTGTAGCATTGCTCTAATGTTTACTGACATGGCATGTTTTCACAGAGCCATGGGAGAAAGTAATATCTAAACGTATAAAACAACAGAATATAGCATCAATACAAATAAAGAAAGCGAGGAACAAAACGACAGCAGCAGCGAACCATTAAGGGAGCAGCAGTAGAAAGTAAAATCATTGGTAAGGATCTTCAGTTGGGACAAAAGGCACAAGGATCACAGGAGGACACAATACGTTGTTTACACTTCATCCGTCAGTCAGTATACTCGACACGACTTGAATTTAATAAAACAAATAGAAAGTAAACTTAACAGAGTGAACTAACTGGCTGCTTCTGTTGCACAACTGAGCCTTAACCTGACATGGCAGTGTAGTTTGTAGTTTCATTTTCTGTTGGCTTAACAAACGCAAAGTCTTCTCATAGCTTTTGTATATTGTCCCCAAAAGTTCCATGTCTACAAATCAACTTTTTAGTCTTATTCGGTTTATCATCTATAGTGCAATATAAGCTTGTAGCATGCATATAACATGAATTTGTAGTGTATCTTAAAATTAGGATGATGGACCATGCCTCAAACCCATTTGGAAATTTCCAGATCCGTGAATAATCATTTTGGGATTCTGGCGGTGCGAAATGCTGGAGAGGTATTTTATGTGTATAAATGTAGAATGGTCACATGCATGTATGTATACATTTGTGTATGTGTAAATAAACAAAACAACGAGCGTCTTGTGAGCGTTAGCTGTATACATTGGGGAGTAAATAAAATTGTGGTTTATGTGTGGTCGTCGACCGACTTTTAGCGAAAATGTTTATATCATTTCCTGCTATAAACTGATGAATCCATATGATTACTATTACCACGAAAAACGAACGTGAATTTATAGATGCAGAACGAGAGAAAAGTAGGGAATAGAGTCACTTTTTTAGGATTGTAATTTATTTACAAGATCTATGCATATTTCGTGGCTACATGCGATTCTGCAGTATATATAAACTATATATGTTGTACATTAAATACATTGCCTTGCGTGATTCGAGTAAATTTTTCTCTGGAATCATCAGAGAGAGCCTACACTGTTTCCGCCAAAGTAGTCATCTTCATCAGAAGAAAAACTAGCACTTTAGTGAATAAAACATAAACTGACAGTTTTCTTTTTGGCTTAGTAAAATAACAGAAGAGGAGAAAAAGAAAGCGAGATAAATATGAAGGCGAATGCAATGTTAGCTTTGCTTCTGACTACAAAGTCTTCTCATTTCTTTACTTGGCTTGTTTGTCCTTATTCTCCGCACAGTAATGAGAAATTTTGTATTCTGGTTGTTTTGTGTTAGCGGTTGTGTCATGTGTGTGTTTAGCTTTTCTAACAATAAAAACAGAAACTTCGTAATTCGTAAATTTTAGTAATCGTAGAGAAGCACAAAAATCTGATGCTGATGAGAATGGTAGGTCATCTGTTGCTGCTGCTTATTTTCCGCCGGAAGTATCCTAGACATACTATAATGCCAGGATAAATAGGTATAACATGAATATATACTTTTCCTTCCTCTTTTCCAGTTCCACTAGTCACAGAAAAAGATCGATTTGACATGATGATGAAAGATGTGAACGGATGGTTGGCTACAGATGCTGACATGCTGACCTAGTAGTTAATATGATGTTGGTCCCTAGTCCCTACCCATCAATTTGCAAATTGACTTGTCACAACAATAGCAACAGCAGAAAGGGGGGTATATAGTATCAGAGAAGTTGGCCGTTTGGAATTTTGTTATTCAGGGACCACAAATTACTGGAAGACGTGTGTTTTCTGACTGACTCTATGCTACCTTGTATTTTATTAAAACCGTGCCTATCCTGCGGAAATTACTATTTTGCTCCACGCTCCCTGTCTCATGGATATCATCCTATCATCCCATTTCGCTACCGAGGTGGAAACAGTTTAGGGTCTCATTGTGTTTTCTTTATTCTTTGGGTATGTGTAGAGGATACCTATTTACCAAAAAATGTATACACTCTTGTTTTCAAACCACCTCACAACATCAAGCAATCCGAATACTAAGACCAAAAGTTTTATTCTCTGGACTAGTCTGAACGTTAAAAAAACACATTTATATGCAATGCATAATCTAGCCGCTAGAATTGTTATTGTTAAAGCAATAAAAAGTAAAAGTAAGAAAAACAGTCGACCAAGTGTAAGAGGAGAGGACCAGTGCTAAAATTTGGTGGTACCAGTAAATTTATATTACTCACCTCCGGCAACTTGGTTGATTCAAAGTCTTGAAGCTGTTTCTGGAATCCGGAATTTGGGTTTGAGACAGCACGAGCTCCACGAACAACCTTCAGAGCCTCATTCCATCGGAGTGATGTTATACTCATTATGTAAGCCACTGCGATGGTCACGCTCCGCGACATGCCAGCCAAGCTGTTGTAGGAAAAGAAAAACCAAAATATATATTTATCACGAAACTTTTCACTATAACATGATGTGTCATATAAGGATAATAAACACAATATCAGCGGTAGTATCGCTTTACATGTAAAATGATAATATTATGCTAAATAGTCTGCAATAGTGCAATATAATAAACAATAAAAAGCAAAAGTGTAAGCTTTTACTGCTTACATCATAGCATGTTTCGGTTATTGGTTGCGTCCTACTTACATTTTGCAACTTGCAACGCACATTTGCAACAGTTCTTTATAGTTTATGTCTCGAGGCAACTTTTCACTTTATTCTTCTGACATACATAGTGAGAATTTCATATCTCTCGAATAGTTGACTTTGAGCTTTGGGTGGGCTAATGTTTATAGAACATGATTATGAATGCACTTTCTCTTTTATTGTTGCTGAATAATGGAACACGGGCGTGAACGTGAGCAGCAATAATGATCTGCTTCGAGAGTAAGTGCACACAAGTAGGATGAATAGTCACACATGTAGAACTCGCCTTTTTGGACTTTGCAAAAAATACTGGTGAAATTTTACATCTAGTACATGTGCATATAATCCGGTGTTGGGAGTCGGGACTGTAGGAAGTGTACACGGGCACAAAATATTATGTACCATTGACCGAGAAACTGCCAGACCACAATATAATATCAATGTTAGATCCTTTGTTGTTGCTTTTCATATATAAAATTACATGTGTACATAACTGGCCGGCTATACGTGCTCTTTTCATGATCCAGGTTTCACATCACCAAACATTATATTTTTATCTAGAGAGCAATCAAATCAGCTTGAAAAGGATTTTTTGAGATCATTAAGCATGCACAGAGAGAGCATTTTAAATAATTTGTTTTTTCCCAGTAGCAGTGTGGTCGGCTGCAACTACACACTTTTCTCTCGATATTCTAGTCTATGCAAAACAAGACCTGTTTTTAGTTGTGAACAGAAATCAAGGACAAGTATTCAAGCAAAGAAAGGAAAGTTTAGAGTAATAGATGTATACAGTAGGGAAAAAATCTTTTGATCGTTTTTATTTACTCTTTTTGGAGTTCCCTGAAAACCACCATTATTGCTGTGTACTAACTCTTATTACTCAAGTTGCACTCTCGTGATATTTCATTTTCAAATGGTTACTACTGTCGAAATGCCTTATTACGTTTCTTCCCTGAACCGTGAAGGAATCGAGGATAGGTTAGAATATGGGCTAGTTCAATTGTAGTAAAATAAAGCTAACAAGAAAACACTCGTTCCGTTTTTATAGCAAAACGTGCATTATGTGAACGTGAACACTTTTCTCTTGTTCCTAGCCAATAAAGTTGGTTTCCATTAAAAAACGCTATCATGGTAGCTTTACGCTCAACTGAATACAAAAGATTGAAATAAAGAGCAAGCGAAATGAACAGTAACAGACAACGCAAAAATCTCTGTTTTTGCAAAATGAATCCTAAGGAAAAATGGAATAGTATTCCATCACAAAGAATTTATTCTCCTACATTTCCATTGGGCAAACTTAATCAACCAGTCAAGCATCATCGGATCTATCTTCGAGACGAGGAAAATGAATGCAAAACGTAGTAGCAAATAAAACAAACTTACCAATGAATAAGGACGTTGCCTCCTTGAATCCTGGCGCTGTGGATGAAATCATTGCAGGTTGGAAAATACTGTGAAAGATTCTGGTACGGCGAGTCGGATGCCATGATGCAGAGATATTCTTTATCCTGTTGAAAAAAAACCAACAATACAGACCAGTGAAATCAAATGTTGTTTAAAAAAACTAAACACAAAGTAAGGCTTTAAATTTTTATTACTTTTACTTGTATGCTATTTAGCTTTACTAAGCACTAAATTGTTTTGTGTGGTATATTCTAATAAATTACTGTTGTGCCATAAATTTTCTAAAATTATTTCTAGAATATGTAGTTCCTAATCTTAAGTTTCAATTATATATGATGTTTTTTAAAATCATAAATAGATCAGACGATACTTGTATGGTGTATATTTATATACATATATAAATTCATGGGTGTACGGGAAATTGCAAATTGCTTTACCACTTTAACCAAAACTTAAAGAATTGCAACCCATTCTCGTATCAATCTTGATCATTTGTCAGTTGAAATGTTTACATCGTCTTGCCTTTGTTGTGTTCTAATCCTCAGTCCATTAAGAAAATATATAGATCGTATATCTTGTATGCAAACTTGCAGAATAAGCAAATTGAGCTGTACATGTGCTAATTGAGCTGTACACGTGCAAACTGAGCTGTATCGATACAAATTGAATTGTACGCGTAAAAATTGAGCTTTACTTGTGCACAGTTAATTTTTTAAGATTATGATTCATTTCGCCTGTGTAAAATCCAATTTGCTGTTCTTAGTTTTTATATGCCATTTGGGTGCAAATCAACACCCCAGTTCACTGACTGCGTCCCCGATCCCGGAAAAAATAATAACAAAGCTACAACGGCTATCCTTCTTTGGCATTCAAAAATTCAACGTAACAACGACAACATTCAT
>JAQFXM010004908.1:0-16061 GCA_034693345.1 Entomobrya multifasciata
CATCATGTCATCCCTATAGAGCGTCCGTTCTCTATAGGAAGTGAGTGGAAAAGGGGAAGAGCGCAATAATCCTTAAAATGGATTCCGTCGCCTCGGTTTACCGACCCCTAAATTACATTTACATTTTACTTACACCGATACCTTTAGTTTTTGAAACCGGTCTAGGTTGTGAATGGCTAAAAATAAAGTTTGTTTTTTGTCCATTGAGTCATAATATTATGTGGTTGCACACAAAGCTCGCCAACAGCCTTTACGTAGCATCATTTATAGTTTAACACTAGTTTAGTTTGTCTCTCTGGACTTTACATTTACAAGCCAAAATTTTTAGTTATAAAAACTGGCATGCTGAGTAGTGTCACTTCCTCGTAGTTATCTTTGGAATGACTTATATTTCATGATCAAGATGATCATTTTACATTTCGTTTTCAATTACTAATTAAAAGGGGGAAATATGTTTAGTGTTTTTCATAGTCTGTCTCACACATATTTAGGGGTAATGAGCGTAAGCGTTTGGGAATAAATGTATTGCATTGATTCTGTGAGACATTCGACATTTAACCAATATATGAATATTCATCATATATCCATTTAAATAATACCATCATGGAGTGTACCATTTAAATTTAATGCACATCTTTTTCCGATAAGGATAAATAAAAAAATGAATGAAAAGAAAGATTTGTTTTGGCACCTTCTTTGTATGAGCTCATAATATGTATGTTACATGAGTCAACGTTTAAGTAATGTCTTAAGTTTTATTATGCCATTTATGATTCATGATTCCGCAGAATGCATCCCAACCATGATAATTTGTGTGTCGATGACACATGGTATGTATAAAAACAAAAATTATTGAGACATACGACAGGATTCTTTTAATATTTTGTCATGATACAAATTGTATGTCATTCTGTATCAAAGTTTTAAAAATGTTTCATTAAAATATTTTTAAAGACAACTTTCTTAAGTGTGTTTTTCATTCGGACTTTTATTTATCGGTGAAGGATTTTTTAATTTAGTTTCAGCAGCTTGCGTAAGTTTAACGTGTACCTGTTTCATAGTTTTGACCGTAATTTCAAAGCTGCAACTTTTGCAGGTAATACAAATACATGCATACTTATGTACATTATCACATTACATAACGCTTTTCCTTATAGTAGCACAACTTAAAGGTAAGAAAAAATGCATTAGCTGCAACGTGTCGTGTGCTTCCGATTGGAAATATAGTAATCACCAACATAGCATCATCAACATTGAAAATTAAACTAAAATTTTAGTAGAGGACGGTAATAACAATTATGTGAGTGAACTTGACCAGTTGCTGTTGCTACTATTGTCTGTATACCTGTATTTTGTAGTATAATTTATGTACAAAATATATGTACACTTGCATGAAGAAACAAGTGCAGAATTCGATGAGTTTGCGTACAAAGCAGGTTGCAAAAGATTTCGTGTTCATCTCATATTATATTAGTACATTTTTGTACGTATTTTCTAAATTGCATGCAAGCATGAGATCTGATACTACTGAAGCTAAATCTAGGATATCTAGCAGTCTGGATGGAAAACCAAGTTATGAAAGTACAGATGATAGGAAGTAGGGATACTAACAAGTTGTACACATGTCAAAGTCATTGACTGGGTTTGTTTCCATATTTCTCTGATACAAAGTACATTTAGCGATTTAGCACATGTCTCATTTGAGTTTAGTTGAGACCTATAAAAATTCGATCTACACGATTTCTCCGAATGATCTGCATTTCTTAAAATAAACGTTTGCCCACACACTCTGACTCTGCAAAAGATACTTCCGGCACAAAGCAGTGATTGCACTGAACCGAGGAAAACAGTTATACAGTGAGCGATTAACCCTTTTTGCATAATATTTATATTGCATTGCAATGCACTATTGCAATTGAAAATCTACACATCTCTTACCTAGATTGATAATACAAGATGTCACAATACCAATTCCAGTTCCAATCTACTACATTCCCCGAAGAACAACCACCGCCACCAGTCCCACCAATACCACCATCACTACCACCGGTAAATGCAGAATTGGATGGAAAAAGTTACAGTAATTATACTGCAGATTCGTCGTACGACGACGATGATGACGATACAACAACAATTGGAAGTGAATCAAGGAAAACTGCAAATTCTGCAAGTGCATCCAATAAAGCTTCCAAAATAGCAGCTGGTGATGGTAAAGAAGATGGAGATGGTGGTGTACCAAAAATTACCTTTGACTGGATTGTCTCTAACAGATTGGGTGAATTTGGGAAGTACCAAAAGAGAATATACTTTCTTCTTGGACTGCCAGCTATGGTGTGTGCAATGCATGCACTTTCATGGGTATTCTTAGGAGCTAATGTCAAATATAGGTAAGCTCCTATTACAAATTTTATGAGGACCAAAATTTTTATGGAGAAAGCGATAGCACTTGTTCATGTTACATGCAACACTTTAAAATGCATTTGCATACGTGTGTGGAGTTTCTGATAAAATGTTTGTCTTGACATAACCAGGTGTCAACTTGAAGGAGAATACCCCTCAAATGCAACATATGCTAATCTTCCGCTAGGTCACACTTTCAATGATAGTTTTCCATTGGAGAAAAGTCCTTCTGGAGGTCTACAATGGTCACAATGTCAGAAGTATAATGAATCTCAGTTTGAAGATGAGGAGATGGATCCGGAAAATAACCTTACAGTTCCAAAAACGGTTTCTTGTGATGGTAAATTCGTGTTTGACAAATCCCAGTACAAAACTAGCGCAAGAGTTGATGTACGATTAATATGTTTATGTTTATCTCTTATCAGCACACAGAATTTGGAAGTTGACTGTGTATAATGATATCATAGTACATATTTAATTGATTTTTCAGTTTAAACTTATTTGTGGCGACACATTTTGGTACACTGTGGCGGAGTCACTATTTAAAAGTGGAATTCTAGTAGGAGCGTTTGTATTTGGAAGTTTGTCGGATCGTTTTGGAAGAAGACCTATTTTCTTTTATGCGCTTTGTCAACAGCTTGTTTGTGCGCTTATTGCTGCGTTGGCTCCAACTTATACTGTATTTGTGATAGCTCGTTTCTTGATTGGAATGGCCAACTCTGGAGTTTTTCTTGTCGCTTTTGTAATAGGTACTCAATGAACAGAAGGAAAGCAAGAAGTGTGATCGTGACTATTATAATACATTGTCATAATTCATTTTCTAGTAATGGAGACAATCGGCAATCGAAAACGCATGGTTGCAGCGATAGGAATGCAGTTTTTCTTTGCGCTTGGATGGATACTTGTTGGCTGCATAGCATATTTCTTGAGATACTGGCGATATTTGCAGGTAGTAATAGCACTCCCGGGAATTTTCTTCATGACATATTATTGGTAAAAAATACACTCATGAACATTTATACATGTATGTATATAATGAACTAAAATAGTTGGTACGTTTGAAAAAAATATCTGTGAATCAAATGTTTTAGGATCATGCCAGAATCCATCAGATGGCTCTTGGCTAATGGGAAGAAAGACAAGGCCATCCAACTTTTGGAGAAAGCTGCAAAAATAAATGAAGTTGAAATATCAGTGGTAGAATTCGCCGGTTTAAACGAAGACAAGGGTGTCAAGAACAATTTGGGGATTGCGGTTCTTGGGAAGTACCGCAGAACCTTACTTCGGGCATTAAATGTATTTTTATGCTGGTGCGTCAATAGTGGCGTTTATTACGGATTGGCAATGAATTCAGTTAATCTAGGTGGAAATGACCATGTTAACTTTATCTTGTCAGCTTTGGTTGAAATCCCAGCATATGCGTTTTTACTTTTGACATTAGACCGCTATGGTAGAAAACGAGTGCTTTGCACTTGCATGCTATCGGCTGGTTTATTTCTTGTCGCTTGTGGCTTTGTACCTCCAAGTAAGTTAATTAAAACTGTAACATTTAAAGTAAGTATCAACTGAATTAGCAAATTTACGGGATCGGTTTCACATTGCCCCAAATTTATAATGATTTGCTTTGCAGAGAACTATTTGTGGTTATTCATTACACTCAACATGATGGGGAAATTATTTAATGCTGCTGCATATGCTGCAATATACATGTTTTCTGCTGAGCTATTTCCTACAGTTATCAGAAATTCTTGCATGGGAATCAGTTCAGTGTGCGCCAGGGTGGGTGGAATTATGGGAGATTATGTTATACTATTGGTAAGTCTGCAAGAATGGGGCAAAGTGCATAAATAATATTTAATTGTAATTTGTTTCCATTTGTGAACCAAATTAATTTTCTTGTGTTCTTGTAGCACACACTTTGGACTCCTTTACCACATATAATTTTTGGAAGTGCATGCTTAGTGTCCGGCTTACTATCTTTGTTACTACCTGAAACACTGGGAAAGAGACTTCCTGAAACAATGGAAGATGGGGAAGCTTTCGGAACGTAAGAAAACCTCATCAAAGATGACCACACAGTACATCTCTGCATAAGTTATAATATTTGTGTCTTTCGTAAATTTTATAGGAGCGCCTATACGTGACAATACTCATTATGGAGTCAAGATTTGATAAATATCGCCGATATGAAATGATACCCAAAATTTCAAAGTTAAATTAGTATTTATTTACCACAAACAACTTTTATGGGTTGGATAAAATTATTGTGATACTTGATCTGAAAATCTATACTTTTTTCTGCACAATGTACAATAAAACTCTTACAAACAACTCACAGTAATATTGAAAACGTAACTTTGTTCTGTTATTTCTGACATCAGACGTTATGTTTTTTTGCGATCATACCATTATTATCATAACTTGTAGCATCTCATGTACTTAAAATTGGCAAACAATCTGTAAATATTTTCTTAAGAATACTGGTAAAAAATCCCAACAAGTCACAAAATAGCCAGAATAAGAAACAGGTTTTTTGTAAAAATGCATGGATATAGAATGGATACATATTATAATTTTACTGCTCCAGGCATTATATGTGCCAGGTAAAACATTACACTGCTTTGGGCTATTGAGTTTTGATACAAAAATTATTCGTAATTAATATTTTCTGACCTCATGCTCAAAAATATCGTGAAAAGACAACATTCAGGTAAGTGCGTCATGCTAAAATATGTATTTTACTCTAGACAAACTTGAATCTTGAATCCATCTTTGTGTTCTTCTCATCATGAATTCATCTTCTCCTTTGCACTAAAATGTACTCAATATTGTAATACATATATGTAAACGGTAAGCTGACCTGGAATACGGAACGGGACATCATGGCCATCATATAATTCAATTTGTGCAATCAGTCAGATCATTTTTTACTTGTTGTTCATCATAACTGCGCATGTGTTGACCCAATTGAAGAAAACCAAAATTAAAGTCATATCAATTAATTTAAAACTTTGAACTTAGTTTAAAATTAAAAATGAAATCAAACTGGATCATTTTGAAATGTCATACTGTTGTTTTAGTGGTTTGCATTCTTTCACAAGCTAGTTGTGATAGGCTTATATTCATTGACGAACCTGACCCCACAACAGAAAAAACCAAACATTTAGAGCCGTTTCCGAACGAAGATATTCAGATCCGTTCTGGTGCTAGTGTTAGTAGTTTTTGCAATTGTACCAATTTGTTCCAATGTAATCTAGGAGGGAATAGCAATGAACAGACAAGTGTAGAAAATGTCATGGAAGGTGACGAGAATGGTGCAGATGTGGAAGTGATCGATATTAGATTTACACACGGATCATGTCAGCATTACCTGGAAATCTGTTGCAATGTATGTTTTTTGAGGAACAACGAGCGACCATCGATTGTTTTTAAACTAATTAGTAAAGCTAATTAAAAATAATATGCATGTAATTATATAACAGCAATATCAACAATCGTCTAAACCAAAACAACCGCAAACCTCTATTGACCAATCCAAACGGACAAACGCTCCAAGAGACAAGCAACAACAATGTGGAAAGCGCAATGTTCATGGCGTTGGTTTCCGAATTGTTGGCGGAATCGAGGGAGAGAGTCAAATGGGAGAATTCACGTAATTTTAATCCACACCTTTTTCAATGCACATTTATGTAATTAACTAGGAGAGACTAATTTAGTTTGATTGATAAAGATGGATGATTGCTGTTACTGAGTTAAATGAAGAAAGACAAGGAACTGTTTATCTCTGTGGAGGTTCGTTAATTCATCCTAGAGTTGTATTAACGGCTGCTCATTGTGTGGAAAAGTATATAGTAAAACCATTTCATTTCAAACCATTTCATAAAATATATATGAAAATGAAATACCACTTATATGAAAATTTAACTAACATTTTTAGCAAATTAATAGCAAACTTGAGAGTTAGAGCTGGGGAATGGGATACACAAACGGAAAGAGAAGACCCTTATATACATTATGACAGGCATGTGGAAAAGGTGCAAGGAGACGAATTTATATTTGTCCAAAATACAGTTTCACTAATTTCAGTCATAATCAATTGTTCAACAGATTTGAAGCGCATTTTTTAACAATTAATAGAATTTTCTTCTAAAACTGTATACATACTAACAGGTAATCATGCATGAAGGCTATACGAAAAGAGGTTCCCTGAAAAACGACATTGCGATAATACTTCTTTCCAAAGAGGTCCCAATGGCTAGGCACATTGGTCCCATTTGCCTTTCATCTGATTTGCAGCCTCCTGCAGGATTTAGATGTTACGCTTCAGGATGGGGCAAAAATCTATACGGTTGATTGATATCATGAATGTGTATTTTGTATTTTTATTTTTTTAAATTGATCTTTTCATCGTTATCGTTCTTTTAATTTGTAGGAAAAGATGGAAGCTACCAATCTATTTTAAAGAAAATTGATCTTCCAATTGTTCCACAGGACGAGTGTCAAAGAAAATTTCGAGAAACAAGATTAGGTCCAAGATTTAGACTTCATGATTCTTTTGTGTGTGCTGGTGGTGAGCGTGGGAAGGACACTTGTAAGGTACAGTTCATTTCTGGATTTCTTCAAATAAGATTTTCCAAAACCATTTGATCTGCCTTTACAGAAAAATACTTTTAGTAACACACGAATGTATTGTGTCGTCATACTTCGTCTATGCAGGGTGATGGGGGTTCACCACTGGTTTGTCAAATTCCTGGCTCAGACCGCTATGCTCAGTATGGAATTGTGAGCTGGGGTAATTTAAAAAAATAAATGTATTAATTTGAAATTAATTTGTGTGGCCATATTACGATTTGTTGAATTTTTAATCATTCCTTGACATTTTAGGATTAAATTGTGGAGATCCCGTTCCTGGGGCTTATGTGAACGTACCTCATTTCGTTCCCTGGATAGAGTCTAAATTCAGACAGTTGGGTTTAGATTCTAACTCCTTTTATATTGGTAGCAAATGAAAAATTGCACGATGGACCTTTCACAAATTTTTCATTACTTAAAAAATGATTGTGATTTTGTATGAGGCTTGATTTTCTACCAATTTAATAAATTAATTCTTCCGACTCAATTTACAGTAACTTTAATTACATTTATGACATTAATTGTTATATTAAAGCGTGTGACTGAAAACAATACAACTTTGCATTTCATTCGTGTTTGGTGTAGAAAATTGATATGATAATGTTGCATTATGTTTACCGGTATCTATTCTTAAACTTCAATCATGAGTATGAGATTACTGGCCTTTACATCTTTGTAGCTCGAATGTAACAACTTACTCGCTAAAAGCTTCTTTATGAAAAAACACAAACTTTAGGTGACATTTGCAACATTTTTATTTGGAAAGCACCGACATAATTCAAACAATCAAATATTTAAACTTCTGTATCATATATGGTTGTAAAAATGTAAAAAACACTCAACTACAGTGCAGGGGCATAAGATAAACACAAACATTTTATAAATACAAATTTTCAAAAACATGAATAAAAATGTTTAAAATGATGTTTTCTGTGAAGCAAATAAATTGTTTGCATTGAGCATCCTCCTGCGCACTTTCAGTTTCTAAAACAGGAAGAAGCAGCCATCACCACCAACATAAACGCTAATTTAGTACCTAGTCCCTATTGTTGGCAGTGGTCTTCACTTACTACACAACTATTGGCATCAACACGGTAATTAACCTAAATGTATGTAACTTTGTACACATTTCCGTTGACAAGATAATCTCTTGAGGTCAGATCTGTGGAAATGCTCTTTATTAGTTACATTCTACCTAAAAGGTCCAGTTTTAACCAAAACTCTTCTAAAAAAATTGATCTCTTCAAAAGTTTACTGAAACATTTAGTCATGCCATGTTTAAGCAATTAACGCATTTAACCACTGTATAGCACCTATACCGCCATAAACCTGCCAAAGCTAATGAATAATTCGGGAAGTGCATTAATTTTACGATTTTGTGCTTCGATTGTTACAATTTTGCCATAATGTAAATCGATAAATGTAATCACTACGCGGAACAAGTTAACATAAAGCTCTGTTGCTTGATCTGTAATTATTTAGCATTTTATATCTTTAATTATATCACGAATGGTATGTTTTGATGAGTAATTACAGTGCGTATGCTAAGCTTTAAAGAGAGATTCATACATACTTTTATAGACGAGCAGGAAATACCGCAATACAATAGCGCACACACGTACCATTTTTTTGTTTAGCAATATATGAAACATTAAAGACCAACATACGCAAGAAAATTAGAAACAATTCAATGATTTTTCTACTGAAATACTACATTTTAATGATGCGTTTTTACAAAAGATGATTTATTGTATCATCCATCCTTTAGGATGCTGAAAGTTGGTAATTAACTTGTGTATAATTAAACCGTGCACTATACAGGAAAGAAATTCATCATCACCTCTAAAAAATTTGTTTTCAAGATAATAGTACATACTTAATAATTTTTTATGGATGATACGAAGATATAATTGATTTAAAACAAACTCATTGCTATTAGGACATTTTAGCAGCGCTGCTTTGTGAAAAGCAGCTAATAAATATAAAAAGTACAAACAACCAAGGAATTCGCCATTCGCCCAAAATACAAAGTATAAAGAAAACGGAATTCCAAATAGATTCGAAGCTTGCATTGCATTGACTCTACTTTAATTATTGGAAATAAATTTGGTTTTTAGAAGAAAAGGAGCCGAGTGTTCTTGGCCCATGAAATTGTGAAATTCAGTTTAGAATTTTTAAGAAGAATGCAATGTTGTACAACTCAAATGCATCGACCACAACAGTAAACAAGTCTTCACATTAATAGTCCATGTATATGGTGAAATCTCCATAAGAAAAGTAACAGTACAGAGCAGAGGCTGTTTTCTCTCTTAGGATTCTTGGGGAAATGATATATTTCCTTACCAAATCAATAAACACTTCAACATGTGTGCTTCTGGTTAATGGTTTGTCATTGTATGGTTGATATTCATCCTGCTTTGTTCAGTGCGGCTCTAATAAGCTGAAAATGAGGAGGAGATGCCCGTTTGTGTAGGAAAACGTTAAAATCATCAAGGATTTTTAAGACCGTATGTGTACATCCTCCTGCATAATGTACAAAGATTTTATGGAATACCGCTTGGCATTGCTTCAAAATATAAAACATTTGTGAAAAATATTTGGATAAAAAATCGTTAACAGAGTACAAGGAGGAGAGAAATCATTGCATTTGTGCTGTTACCATTTCAGAATATTAAACAGACTCACTGTTGGCATGTTTTATAACAACTCATATTGATTTCCCCTCATATCCATTCCCACAGCATTTCAAGGTCATGAAATGAATGAAAGGTACACGTTTGCTTACACAGGTGAAAGTTTCCAGAATCACTTTGGGCTATAATCTCGTATCCATCCTGTCTACAGTTACAAGGTGTCGTTGACATTTTAATTTTTCCTGTGGTTAGGAAATACGGTAATAATTCTCCTTAAACATGGCAGTTCATGACATGAACATGCAAGTGTCTACAAATCATCTCTTGTCAGCTAACATCAAAATGTTATTTCTGTGTACATCATGAATGAGTCACGTCACAAGCTTCCATATTTGGAAGGATTATTTCACGTGGACATTCATTCATGCTGGATTAGATACATAAGTAGTTTTGGATGTTATAGTTAGCAAATTTGACAGGTAAACTTACAATAGCGCACAAAATGGAAGCATGCGAGAAATCCCTGTGTTTAGTGAGCAAACTAAAAAGCGAAACCATTCAAGTTCACTCAATTTTTTTGTTGTCTCGTGAGAATACTGCTCACCTATCCACTTAAAATGCTTCAGTCCGTCAAGAAAAAAAATACCAGGAGAATTGTCTACGTGTAGGAGGAGTATGTATGTATGTAAACTTCGAAATCAGCTAAATTAGTATAATGATGATGGTAACATACAAAGCAGTTATTACTACATTTGGTTGTCTGAGTGGCAGTTTTTATAGCATGTCTATGTGCACATACCTTAATGGAAAATGCGCTTGCATCAGAAAATGCTTGAAGAGCGAAAGGGATGAAATAGTATTGCATAGTTTCATGTTCACAACAAGGGGCAATATCTTGAAAAGATACGGTTCGCTGGGCCCTCCTTATGGTTTCCTTTTCAGTTTCTTGTGCAAAAAAATCTAAATATGTTGGTGGTGGTAGCAGCGATGGAAGGTGATACAAGAACAACATACAAGTGCATACACTTCTTATAATAAGCTTAATGATAATAATCGTATAATTTTAGTAAAAACATTTTCTTGAGAATAAATACATATTGTTCTAAAAAAGAAATAAAAAAGGAGGAAAACGGAAAGGAGAAAAAATGTAGATGCATTTTTTGAAGAAGATCTCCATTTTAGGGAAATTCCTCAAGAAAAGGAAGAAGATTCTTTGGCAGTTCAGTGTAAAAATACAATATTCTAGTTTTAAAGGAAGGTATATATATTGTTCTTTATAGTTTTAAGATAGTAAAAATTTAAGCTGAAAATGAAAGAGAAGTGCAAACTGCAAAAGATTTGAAATTCATGGTATGCTATGCATACGTACATAAAACATTTTTTGGTGATATGCGGTACACTATTTTTTGCACTTGCCTCTGATTCACTTGTTAGTTACGGGGTATGTATAAAATCAACTATAAACTCAGCGTGACTAACTTGAAAACTTCCAAGTTCAGAAAACTTGTCTTATTTTAATGTCTTTGCAATGACGATGACGATTCTCCTGTCAGATACCAAGTGAAAGAAGGTGTTTGGTGCATGGAAAAAAATGCAGAGAGAGGAAAGATGGGGAACTAGACAAAAGAACATTTTTTTGTGGAGGCAGTAGAAAAAAAAGTATTCATTTTTATGGAGTTTTGGGTGCAAGTGCCGATCAACCTTGAAGGAATTATAGCACTTTTGTATCATTATGAGGTCTTTAGTTGATGGGTTCAAAAGGAGTAAAACCATATATTTATAATATGGACGGATACTGTCACGAGGATTAGTATTATCTTCTCACTTTAAATGGCGAACTTTATTTCGTTCAATCTTTTCTCATTATTTCCATCTCGTCATCTCTTGTCTTTTAATACTTTTGTCTTTTCTTTCGTCCTGATGATTTTTCACGCATTTTATGCCTTTTTCTAATACGTGAAGAGTAAATCCTTAATTATTTCCCCGCACCGTCATTTTTCAGGGCGCCATGTCATGCACCAACAGACAAGCCTATAATACACTCTAACAAACACTAACAGAAACCAAGTGAAAGAGCAGAAGGTTGATGGTTTCATGTCATTTTCTAGTTTTTACATTTTTCAAAAAGTGCGTTATGTTATGTCGTGGCCCACTGGGCTTTGAGTTTTAGCAATGAACAGCATTTATTCGGGTATAGTTAAAAACTGTGGAATTTTCACTAACAAGGCTTACACTCTGATTTTTTGACAGCACAAATGAATCTGTGTACTGTGTACTCTGTACTCTCTGTTTCGTCATTAAGAAGATATTTCTTAGCCACACACTTATCTATAAGGTTATATTATATGTGTAAACGCAACATTTTTTTGCTAGAAAATTATTATTTTTATTTCACAAAATTGTTAGGCATCAAGAGATCTGCTGTAAATAAATGCAGATTTAGTTAAACCTTCTTTTTTTCTCAACGTGCCAACGTAATTTAATAAGCAGGCTTTAATACTTAATGAAAAAAAATCTCGCAATTACTACGCTACTTAAAACAGCTCTGTTTCAACAAAAAGACTCTCGATATCTGAAACGCATAAAGAATTGAGAAATATGAAGATAAAAAAGTATATTGTAAAAAATTTACTGGTATGTGCGCGCGCGTTGTTTAGTTATGGGTATCTTCTTTTATGATCTTAATGGAAGTGCAGAAGAGAGTGTAAAGTAGTAAAAATCGCATCTCCTCTCTCTCTCTCTACTTGAATACCTCTCGTCTACATTTTTTAACTACTTAAATATTTAACTGCTAAATATGTATACGCACTATAACTAAAGCATTCCACATGGTTTACGAAAGTACAAGTAAAATCTCATAAATTGTTTTTAGTTAAGACTACATATAAACCAGTCTACACTACCAGATTATTATTTTATATTGCTCAGCGTAAATCCTTTTTACTTCATTTCACTTGTTCGATCTGCCTGACATGATGACAATAATTGTTGGGAGCCAATTTCATTCTCTTTCTTAAGCTCATCTCATCAGAACTAAAAACTGCAACTGCTGAGATGTTTCTCAATTTGCGTTTAGTAAGCTATAAAAAATAAAATGGATTTTGTTCGTTTGTACAAATTTAATAGTCTATTCTCTTATTACTGCACATAGTATTGTACAAAAGTAAAAAGGGAAGGTGTGTCTGTTTTAGTTTTGGTTGATGATACGCTTGCTCTTGTTCATCTAAACAAATAAAAAGTGTCAAAAAGCAGGCCGCGCGGTGGCGGTGGATAGGATATGTGCAGTATTGCTTGATGATCAGAGAGATACTCACCCTATCTCATATTGTTCCCTTTGTTTCGTGATTATGATGTGTCTTTTAACTGCGCTGCATTAAATTGGGAACACACCTTTCATATATAACTTAAGTTATTATGATGATGGCAACGGTGGCGATGATGAGACGATATACTCGCTTCAGCAGTCATCTAAAACATTTCGTCGCGTTTTTTACTGTTGATACTGTGAAGCACATAAATTTTCTGTCGGTATGCATAATTACGAATTTAAGCTAGAGATGAAAAAAAGTAGAGAATTAGATGCTTATGTAACTCACGCAATTTTGAAGAAGGAGTTTAAGTAAATTACGATGATTCTTGGGGATTGCACATAATATATAGATTATTGTGTACATAGTAGATGTACATTTTCTTGTTCTTTTTTACGTTCTTCTTCAGTGATTCAATGAGAATATAGGGACGGAGAGATGTAGTTGTAGAGTAGGTATTATATATTATCTTGAATGAAAAGTTAGATACATTCATGCACATTAAATGTTTTATCTGATGCAGTGTCGTCAGCAAATCTTCCATATCTTGTAGAAAATCGATGCATTTCCGCAATAACCTTTTTCATGTAGTATGCCGTTTTATTAGAAAATAAGCCATCTGGTATTATCCAATTTTAAAAATTGTAATGAAATTTAGAAGGAATATTTTAATGCACATGTGGGAATGTGTCTTTTACCATTTTCATATGTAACGTGCAGTATTTTGAAATACTATGTATATCTTTAATAATATAATGATAAGTTGTAGATTTCGAAAACATGGATCAGCTACAAAAAAAAGTTGACAAAACGTTTACTCCAAAAGCGTCAGTCTTTATTGTTTTATGCGTCCGCTCGAGATCAAAACTAGCATGACTTGAATGAGATAAGTTACAAAGTTAGAAGAAATTCAGTGAATCCCAATAAAGTTGCGTATTTTTGATTCGTCGAAAAAATAAGCGTTTATAAAATACATGGGCAAGTCACGAGAACATTTGATGGTAACGATTTTTTATGAATTTTCTTAATGAAATATATTTCTACAAATACAAACAAACCGGTCGATGCGGCATTTTGTGCACAGACAGCCACTAAGTAAGTCTAACCCTAGCCCATTCAAGTACACTGCCATTTTTACTATTTTCTTCACTGTCATCATTTCATGTATTGTATTGAGTTGTGTCTACCGGTTATACGTTATTCAAAGGAACATGGTTGTTGTTGCTGTTTATCTGGCTTTCAAACGAACGCAAAAGTTTTTAGATTTTTTTACGTACAATATCAATTTCAACCAAGCAAAGTTTGTTACTGATAATGATTTGACACAGTTGTGTGACATATGTATGTACACACATATGCCTAATAGCAAGCAGATACAGAGCTGTAAGATGGTAATTCTCAAATTCACTTTTGAAACATTACCTTCCTTTCATTCCAAAACATACTCCGTTTAACCATTGCATCACACAGCTACAAAGTCCTTAATAAACATCATTGGCACGAGTACAACTTTGTTTGCATCATGCATCCTTGTCTGTGATCCAACACAGACTGGCGGAAAAAAAAACTTGGAACCTCTTTTTTATCATCATGTTCCCGAAAAAATAAAGCAAATGTTTAGGCAAGCACAAAGTAGTACGAATATATTAATAAAATTACGATAAATGCATCCTACACGACGAAAAAACTGTCATTGCAAAAACTGCATTTTTGGCCTACTATACAATTTCTGCTATCTATTTGTGCTGCTGAGTCGGCTACGACATAGTTCGTGCCCACACATACTTCCCACCGTCTCAAAGGCTCAAGTGGCCACTTAATGTGTTCTTCAATTTATAACCATTACAAAAATGTGAACATAACTGCTTTGTACTCACCGATTACTCAAAATCAACGCTACATCAAGGGCATTTCGTTGAATCGGGACTGAATTTTGAATTCATTAGCGATTTAACTACTTTGATTTTTCAGATTTATTTACTTAACGTTAGAAATTAACACTAAAAACATGAGCCAAGCCCGTATTAAATTTATTTCATTCCGATCCGGTTAACTCACCCATACGCACGGGTAAAAGGGTAACTGAAGTCGAAAAATGCCAAAAGATTATATGTACTTTGGAATGATGAAATTTTTGTGGGTGAATCATCAAAACCTTTGAAAAAATACACATATGTTCACATATCTTAAATTCTGGCAGGTTGGCCGAGAGAGGAGTACTTTTAATTTAGCCAATATTCACGGACTGAAGGCTCGTCTTGTCAGCAGTTCGTGCATTGCAAGTTTTTGATCCGGTCGTAAACCTAGGTTCTACATTTTGCCTGCGTAGTAGTAAGCATGATCAACAGAAATATTACATAACAGCACAAACAATCAAAACAATTAAGTGCAGCGTAACAATACAACTCACATTGTTACTCTATCAATGACACATCTTTAGCCCATTCAAGACTGCAAATTTGCATGTTTAAATAATAAGTGAGCAATGAAAAAATACTAAGTTCGACAATAGATAATGCACGCTCTTTCAGATGATTACCACAATCATCGCCACAAACAGTAGGCAACTTTCGGAGTACACTTGCATAAAAAATTCCAACACAAAGAAATCATCCATTTTTGTAAAATTTAAAATCTCAGTGTTCACCAAACCTTCAAAATTGCATATGTACATGAATTATGTATTAAAGAAGACGTATTTTGGGAATAGTGATAATAACTGATTATAATGCTAGTTAATGTACTATTTCAGGTGCATTTCCTATAAAGTCGGCAATACGCACTCGTGTCTACCAACATTTTTTATTAATGAATGAAGCCCATACTGATAAATGCTCAAACTAGTATCATTATCCTCATATATTTACGCAGGGAGCAGATATATTTCAAATTCAAAATATTATGGCTAAGGATATTAAACGAAAATGTATACAAAAAAAGATACAGTAAATACATTTTTGAAACTTTTTGATATAAAAATCATCCTTATACTTCTCATACAATCAAACAATATATATATAGGAGGATGAAGTATACCTAATAGTTCATTCGCGGATATTATTTTTTGGTCTGATCTGATGTAACGTTT
>JAQFXM010004909.1:0-16056 GCA_034693345.1 Entomobrya multifasciata
CAGGCAAACAACCTACGCATAATCATTTCCATGATAAACCTTACATTTCAGCATTTTATCCAGCATAAAATACCACAGCTTGCAAGGTTGTATCCAATGAATTCCTAAAACAAAGAAGGGTCCAAATGCGAATATATTCAGCAAGAAGACTGGAACGAGAAATAAGTTGAAAAGTTCAATTAATTCAACTTTATCTGAAAAAGAGTCTTTGTTTCGATGCAATATTTGCAAAGTTTCTGCACGAAAGTTGACTATGCTGTTTAAGTAATTTTTCAAGTCTGGCCCTTTATTTTTAAATAGGTGAACATAAGTAGCAATGGAAACAATACAAACGAAGCCAAACCAACCAAAAACAACATCAGATGTATTTATATTTTTATAAGTTTGCAGGTTATATGATGAATAGCAACACTGCCAGAATTGGAGAACAGATAGTGATGATAACACCAAACTCATGATATTTAGTTGAAGGAATTCATTTTCATCTATGTTTAAGACGGAATATTTGGAGTGAGTACTTGTACCAGTTGTTGAAATTTTTACCGGTATAATTTTAAATAGGCTTGTGATGCTTACAGTGCAATAGAGCAAATATGATTTGTCTAAAAATCGAGTTAGGTACATTTTGAGAACTGAGTAATAATTTAAAAATCTAGGTATTTCTTTAAACTGTGATTTTACACTTTTTGAAATTTTGCAACTTAAATATTGACGGCAATTTTGAATCAATTTTGTGACCACAAAAACACTTTTCAGATGCATAGAAAGTATTTTAGCCCAATATATTTAAATCGAATTTAATTTAGTAATCTTTTCGAAAATTTTCACGGGAACCTAACTATAAATCGACTTTGCTAAATGTATTGGACTTATTTTCAGCAAACTATAAAATGAACGAGTTTTCTGAGTTCCAAATTATAATTGATATTTTTATTGCCAAATGCATTAATGTTTTGAAAATATAAAGGGGTTTTCCCTAATGCCAAGCTTTAGAAATTTACGGCGTCAACAATTATCTAGATTGGGTGACTAATATTTTAGGCAGTATTTATTTAAAATATCGAACAATGTAAGTTTTTGGCAATTAGAAGGTATATTGTATACGGTGGGATAATTTTTCAATTGTGTAAACAACAACATATCACGATTGATGATAAAAGAGTGCCAAGCAGAATACTTAATTTGGTTTGTATTCCCAAAACTAGAAATGTTATGTTTGCTTTGTTTTAAGTAATAGAAAAACGATGTTTATCACAGTCTGTGGACATTGGAAATAATATTTATAAAAATCCTTTAAGTAAACTGAGATAAAGTATGTGTTTGTGTATATTTAAAACGAAGAATATAAAACAAAGCTTAAACGGAATGTAAACATCGGCTGAAATTTTTCAGTCGTCTACCTGTAATTATTTTGGGTACACCTCTGTGAATTTACCAATAAGATATTTGGTGAGCCATTTACTAGTTTTCAGGCACGTGACGCTCTAGTTTGGTAATTTATTTTATCCGTTTGTTGTATTTTAAGGTTTTAAGTTAGGTGGGTTGTCATAATTTTATAGATTCTTACATAATTTTGACAGTTCTGAAACACAAGTAATATGTATCAGACATCTTGTTTTAAGATTCGACTGGAAATCTATTCGAATATAGTTGCGCCAATAGCATGTTTTTCATATTAAATGTGTTTACATCGAAATGCTATTTTTAAAAAATTGACATATGGAGAAAACAGGTTTAAGGTTGCACGCTTCATAAATATCTTTCACTACTTGTATAAATGATATATGAGCTTGTCCGCACGACATTATGTACTGAAATATGTATGAAATGTCAAATTTATTGTGACAAGTTTTGATGGCAGCTCTCGAAGCTGGAATTGCGGATAAAAAATAAAAATATGCTTTGGCTTAGTATTATTAAAACTTGGTTAGTAGAGGTGTCCTTCTTTAGAAACATAGTTAATATTGATATTTAATACCATTTATCAAAAATATTGATTCAGGATTTGCTCAAAGTGTTTTATTGTGTACATAAATATTATGCTTTTATTGACCGTAAATAAAATGAATAATCGAGTGTAGTTTTAAATCATATGTATAATTCTTTCTATAATTTTCAAGTCTAAAGGAAAAGCTTTTAAAATGAAAATGTTTTGATGGCAACTCGAGAACTTGGACTACGTTTAAACATAGTATGTAAACTGCATATTTGTGGAAATAAATTTTACTGTAGCGGCAAGTGAGCAAAACCACATTAAGCCAGCCTTAAGTTTTGAGCTTAGATATTCGAATAAAAATTCATTTGCATTGAAATATAATGAAAACATATACTTAAAAAAAGTTCTGAAATGATGTAATCGCCACATTGAAGTTTAAAAAAATTAATGAACGAATTAGAATGCATTTGAAATCCAGCAGAATCGGAAATATTATAAATGTTGAAATGTGCCAACCAAAACTTTAGCAAGAAAACATGTGATTGTAGATTTTATTACACAAAATAGATTTTTATTCTTATCGTATATAAATATTCCAACGAAATATTATAAGTTGTCTGCATATTGTTTATTTATTGTGACATCAATGGCAACATTAAGCTTCAAGCAAGACATCAAAATGGCGTGTAATAGTCAAGTAAGTTACATAATGGCAGTGTAAATGTTTAGTAAGTTGTTATGTCTGCATATTTTTATGAAGACACATTTACACTTATGCGATTTACTTTGGTGAAGAAAGTTAAATTAAAACTGGTGAGTATATAGGGAGATAACATGTAGAATTTCTTCAGAACAATGGGGTCCCCAGCTTTCAGCCCCCACAAAAGTACAAAAGTCCAAAAGTACAAATTATAGCGGGTTAGGTTAGGTAAGGTTTTATCCTATTTTAGGTTTCAGAGGTTCTGATGGGTTAGATTTTGTATTATAGAAAGCATTATGAAAATTAACCCAACCTAACCTGCTCTAAGGCAACACAACTTTTACTGAAGATATTGGGGGCTGGAATCTGGAGCCAATTTTAGGTTATTGAGAGCTGGGGCGAAGTTCGGACTTATGTGGGCTGAAAGCTTGGGGCCAACTTTGGAATTTTTAGGGACTGCGGGCCAACTTCGGATTTTGGGTGCGGGGGCTAACTTCGACTACATGTTGAATTTTTTTATTAAATCTGTTTTAATTAACAATTAACTCCAAAAAAACAATACTATTTATATGTGGACCAAGTTAAATATTTTTGTGCGAAAAATATTTTTTTCAACTCAGCAGCTGGGCCGGACGGCCGGAAAACCATAAAAAATGTCTGATGTTTACGAAGGCGACGAGCACGTTAACTAATTTAAAAAATATATAGTTTTAAATATTTACTAATTGCAGTTAAGGATAATTGTTAATTAACCTAACTAGTTTTTTAAAACTTGTTGCTGCCGGGGGCGGGTGAGAGGATGACTACGATGACTTTGTGGACGAACCGGAGGAACTTGGTGATGGATTTCTTGGGGATGTGGATGTTCCAAAAACAATTAGTAAATTAATAATTTACTCAAAAATAATTATAATTTGAGTTTTAATTATTTTCAAGGATGACGATTACATTGAGCTACTTGATGCATCAGGTATTGGAGAAGGTCAAGCAGTCGGCGGGGGTGGTGGTGGTGGAATGGCTCTCCGCAGCGGTGGAGGCCAGGGAACCGTCCCAGAGAAGCGAATCACAACGCCATACATGACTTAATACGCCTTGATTTTTTGAATTGGCTAGACTTTTCTATAAACTTGGCTGTGCGGTTCTTACTTGTGGGGTAATATATGTAATTAGAAGCATTTCATGTTGTATTTTAGTTACAGTAGGATAAAATAGGCTTATCAAACGTAGGAAAGAAACAGTTCCATCTATCAATCAATAAAGGAATCTCGAATAATATAAGTATACACAAAAAATGTGTGTTGCAATCAATTTGTTCAGGTTGTGGTAAACAGAACATTTGGAAGCAAAATTGTGTCCAACTAAAATTAAAAGCGTTTTACAAAATCTTATAAAAACTACCGCCATCCCAAAGCATTTAAATAAAACAAGGGACGCTACAGCTTTTATGCACTACATTTATCAATTTGGTGGATCCAAAAAATATTTACATTTATTAGGACATTAAGTGACTTACACTTATATGGTCGTTGTGTACTAAGATGCCATAATAACATGTATTACATCCATTCAGCATTGTTTATTCGTTTGGACTGGTACCGGGATGACAGAAAAGTGGCAATGTGTCACCAGTTGCTTTTATCGGGGATGTCCGTATAACTGTCATGGACGGAGCCAGTGAATTTTGTCCTCTGCTCCCATGCAATATTAGCACTGGTAATGAAATATGTAATTTTATACATTTGACAGTTAGATTACATAGTTTTACATAATAAGTTACATACTTTTCTTCCGCGTGGGATTAGTCCAGGGCGTTCTGGGCAAGTAAAAATAAAAGAAAACGCGCTTTACCCCTGCCTGGACTCCCACCACCAAAGCCCGTACCCAAGGCACAAATAGCATTGTCATCATTGAGCACTTTTTTGCCTGTAATACTTTTAGCCAGCTTTTTTACGCAAATCCACGAAGACTAGCGTACTCACAAACATCAACCACGTGTTCGTATTATGCGTTTCGTAAACTAAGGAATGTTGCAAGTATAAGAGTTATTCTACCAGAAAACATTTATCGATTCGCTTAAAATTAATGCGAAACGCCATGCTAAATGGTATTTCATTTTGCATTGTTGCATTTTGCATACAAAAATGAATAGCCTGGACAAAGGCAAATTCAGGTGGTTTGAGCTGGGCTCTTTTCAGGGGCATCATGATATGCATGCAGTGCATTCAATTACACAATGTGTAAACTTGAATGCAGCTGTGATTTGTTTTGGTTTGGTAGCTGTCAAAGTGTTTGTACATTTTCATCATCACATTACACTTTGAGCTACCAAACAAGAGAGGACTGCCACTGCTGTACTACTACTGCTACTACTACTACTACCACCACCACCACAAAGGTAACAAAACATTACATAACAGTTTTTGATATTCTTTTAATGTTATGTAATGTGTGTATGTATCATCATCATCATCACCATATATTTTTCTTTGAACACAGATGTGTTCACTACTCCAGTGCATCCCATGTGTCTCGATGAGAGGATGTAGTTGGGTCACGCATACTCTCTACAGTATAGGGAGATGCGTGCCCATTAAACAAGGTGTGTTGTTGTTGTTATTATTATTATTTTACCATGCAAAATTTTAAATGTTCATATTTTTTGCAGGTACTTACCTATGGAACAACCGCTTACCTCAGTTGTCCACCACCACTACCCACTGCCGCTCCAGAACCCACCAACGCATTTGATAGTTTGACAAGTGCGAATGGTAAGTGCGTATATTATGCGTGATGATGATGACGATGATGTTATGCAATGCTTTGTTTTTATGCTTTACAGCTAACTATTATGGACTCTTCATGGCCCTTGTTGTTTTTGTGACTCTTGTCACTTGTTGTTATTTTTGTGGATTTTGTTGGTGCTCCACATGGATTTTTCGCCGGTGGTCGAGAAATCGACATAGATTTGTAGGTTTGGGGGAAATGGAAATAGGTCCTCCGTCATCTCGCTCCATAGCCCCCAACCACCCCTCAACCGAGTTGATGATGTTGATAACATCCCAATGATTCCCCTTGACGAATTCCAACGATCTTCAACCCACTCAATTGGCTCTACCCCCACCAGTTCCCCCCAGACCCGGCAATACACCACCAGCACTACTACCAAGACGCAGAATCTCAGATCCCCAACCACTGCAACCCAATAATTTAGGAGGTAACAATCCTTTGCTTGTACAAACTCAGTTTGTTTAATTATGCTTTGATGTGAGTTTCTTTTTGTAGTTATAGTGCCGTTACGTCGTTCAGGACGAAAAGTCAGAGTACCTGACAGGTATTAAGGTTAATTTTTGTTGTAAATTATGCATGCATTGTTGAATATTATTTAAGATTTAATAAAATTTAATGGCAGTAAAAACTTTTTTGTTGTGTAAATCATTTAAAACAGCATATTAATTTTGAATTTTATTTATTTCCGAATAAAAACCAAATCATTTAACAATAAAACCACAAATAATCAAACAAATAAACTTAAAATATAATATACAGTAAAATGTCATGTTAATTATAAAGAAAGGCTATCCATACTAGCTGACAAACTGATGCAATCAAATGATTTATCTGGACAGTAAATTGAAAGAAGTTTGTGGACAGAAGATTTATCCTCTGGAAGAGCTCCGTGTTCGTCTGCAGTTGGTTCTTCACAAAAATTATATCCAAATGGATTACTGCAAGTAAATCTGTTGTAGTCCAAAACAGAACCAAAGTCATAGCTGGCTCCAAAATACTTTTGATTCTCCAGTGGTACTTCACTTCGTTGCAGTACGTATACGTATGCATGGTCCTTATAGTTGTAAGCATCCCATGAAGGCGTGCGTAAGTATGTAACGTATCCGGATTCAACCAATTGTGTTGGATCCTTCTACAAAAGATGAAGAGCAATTTCATTTGCTATTTTAAACTGATCCAACTTTTCAAAAGTAAATTAATTAACAGATCCGGATTAACTATTTTCATTCCTTTTGAAAAATTCTTCCAAGTTTTTGGATTACGCAAACGGAAAAGCATGTTTTTTCTCACCTTGCCCCGTGCAGTGTAGATGTTGACATTCCGTTCAGTTGCATAGCTAACGCCATACAATGAACAAAGAATGGCATAAAAAACTTTTCCTTTCCACCGTAATGCACATGATTTAACCTTGTCCAGACAAATACAACTTTGCTGCAAAAATGGGTGTGTGGATTTTGGTGGTATTTTCTGGAATTTTTCTTGGAGTAAATTCCTGTGAAATTTCAATAAACTGTAATGACTGTTTGAAATCAAACTGTCTGTTTGTTATTACAAAAAATATTCTTCGTTTTGTTTGGAGGATTATCAAAAACTAAACGGTTTGCATCGGGTGTTTAAAGCACCGGGACCAGTATATGTATCATAGAAAATTTCTTTTTTTGAACAAGTAATACCAACCATTGAATATCCGAGTACATCAAATTTTACGTTAACTTTATCAGATTCATTCTTGTTAAAGTAGAGAAAATTGAACATTATAAAATAGGGCGGGACAAGTTTTCTAAACTGCCCTGTAAAATATAATTATTTTCTTTGGGGAAAGAATATGTTGAATTGTCATTGGTCAAACAGGTAGCCTCGTGATCTTTGTCCCTGTAAGGTAATCCACAATAAGGGCACATACCATGGTACTTTCTCTTCCTTAAAGCAAAAAAAGAACAAGTATTAATAATTGAACAAAAATGTAAATCACCGTTTTACCTTTTTCGAGTGTAAGTGTTTACTTACATATTTTGAAGTGCGAAGAGGTACAACGGAATTCAGCCCCTTTAAAAAATGAAATACGCACACGGTGATATCATTTTCGATTTCAAATTTGGTCAGTTGGTTCAGATCCTCACCATACCCCATAGCAGTTAATTTTAGTTTTCTTGATTTTATAAAAGGTTTCCATGTCGTGGGTCGTTCCATCATCCTCCGTAACTTAATTTTTTCATATCCACGAAGGTCCTGTAGATGCTTTCCATTAGAGTAACTTCTTTCCAAAAATGACTACAGACAACTCAAAACAGTTGTCTTGTGTTCTTGGATTCAATACTCCCTGTTTCAAATTTGGGCCAAGGGGAAAAAAGGTTTTTCAAGCTGGAACTTGCACATTGCAATGATCAAATTTTTTACGTACAAAAGTTGAAGCCCTGAAATCTGGTTGGCCAAAATCAATATAATGGTATTTAAATACCTGTTGCAGTTTTCAATATTTTGCAGTATAAAATTCTTATGATTTATACGCATCACACCGGACGGATAAACTTTACTTACTTCAACTGATGTTTTATTATTCAGCATGATGAGCTCTGCCATCAATTTGGTTGACTTGATAGACTCAACAGCTTGATCCAACAGTACATATTCACCATCCGAAAAAGTTTTACTAAAAGTACAAATTGTATCCCGTAATGTACTAGATTCTTTCACAAACACTGGAGACCCATCTTCACCAGTTGGAATTGTAATCTCAGTTTGCTAAGAGAGGAGATGAGAGGAACAACAGTGCTACACTGATGAAAATCTTTTGAAAAAAATTAGAACCACATTGAATACATTCGTGATATTCAGTACAGTGTTGATTTAGTATTTCAAGTTCGGATGTTGAAAACTGACACAATGCACAACTAAACCTTTTTAGCAACTTTAGTTTTGACATTTTTAAGATTCAAACTGAATTTGTAGTTTCTTATACAACTTTTCGATGAAAGGATATTTTTTGTGTAAATTTTAATTGTAAATAATACGAGAATTAAATACTTCAAACTCTTCGTATTTCGTTAAAGAAGCTAGACTTTTTTCTTTTAACAACCTGTTGATTATTTTATGGGATTTCTTATTTTATCTTATATCAAACAGTCCCGACAATGACCGTTAAAGTTCTTCTGTTGTTTTTTAGATTTAAATGAAATGATGTGATCACAACAGTCACATTTACCACTGCCAAACATTACTCAAAAAATATTATCTTAGCGGGTAATCTGAGATAATAAGTAACCCTTTTGAAGTTCGCACGCGAGAAAGAGCAGTGTATATTTTTCTTTTTTCCCACGGTTTTATTTGTTGAAAACACATTACACAGGAATCGTAACTGTGACTTTGTGCGCGGTGAATAGTGGAACTATAATTTGGAATGAGTGGAAATTGCTTGATTTGTATAAATGTTGTTAAATGAGGACAAAACTCTCTTTCTATTACTGCTGGTATGGGTATACTTGAATCTGCTAACGCGACAGAGTCGTAATCTTTAAATTTTACTGTGACAAATAAGGGAAATGTATCGGTTTTATTTTCAAAGTAATTTCTGATACTATTCCGGAACTACCGTTGTATAATGATTTGGTAGTGACAAGATTGCGCAAAAGAATTACTCCAACGCCTTTTCCTAAGTGGAAATTGCTTTTGTCTACAAATGGGGCAATCTGGATCAAGTTGAGGTTCTATTTTTACTACGCTGATGCCAGAGTCTAGCAAAACTTTTCATTAAAATCCCGAAACAATTGGTTTGTGGAATATAAACGAATAGAAATTTTGAATACCTCAATTTCCTGTAAAGAAAGGTAGTTGTAAATCCTCTTCGGTTATTTTGGATGAGTGAAGACGAGAAAGCAGGTTGGCGTATGCTACGTCACCGGCTTGCCGGAGGTTCGTGTTTAAGGTAAAAATGTGCTCAGCCCCCTGAAAAATCCGCTGTCCATGCAAAACATAAGGGTCTGCTCCTACCCTCGGCTCCTCCCATAGTCCAGATTGTGCCACAGGAGATAACTGCATTTCGTCCCCCCTTAAAACTAGACTACAAGGTAAATCTAGGTCAGAATTTTTCACTCTATTAATTCTGTGAAGTAAAAGACTTAAACGTCGTGGGCCTAATAACGAAAACTCATCAACAATGATGATTTCCGCCGACTTCAATCGTTCTTTTACTGCAGGACTGAAAGGCAATGCGATATAGTCTTGTTTGAGCGTCCAAAGCAGCAACAGCGAAATTGGCAAGGCTCGTTAAACTGGTTTGTTAAAATGGCTTTCAGTAAAAGATTGATAAAATGGATAAAAGCTTTAGTAGTGTTAAGAAATTTCTTATACGACTAGAGTATAAAATCGGCAAAGTTGAACGAAAAATCGATAAATTGCAGGATTTGTGTGTTAGTGGAGAAGTTTCCAGAAACTGGCATAGTCAAACTGATAATTCCGTTAAAACGGTTAACCAAGTTAACACAAATTTTCAAAGAAACTCAAAAAAATGCGTTGCAGATGGAGAAGTTTTTAAAAACTTGCAAAGTCAAATTGATACATCTGTAAAAGTGGTGAATCAAGTTAAAATGGATATCTTAAAAGAAACGCGTGAAGTGATTGAACAAGAAAATCAAGAAAGGAGTAAAAATATTGTGATTTATGGGCTCGACATTAAAAGTGGAGAGGATGATGAAGACATTGATATAAAAATCTTTAAAGTTTTATATACTTTGAATGTGAAATTAAAGATTGAACTTTTAAAAGTAATTCCTGGATCTGAGAAGAAAAGATCTGTTTGCGTTTTAAAATTGGGATCATTGGCTCAAAAAAAGGAAGTTTTTAGAAATTGTTATAAATTACGGGAGTTGAATGCAAAAGTTTCCATTTGTGATGACCTTCAATTCCAAGAACGAAATCTTAGAAAAAATATTTTAAAACGAAAGCATGTGGATCATTCATCGCATCCAGAAGCAAGTAACATTGAGAAAAAATTGTACACAAAAAAAGATGCAGAAGTAGAGCAGGAATCTCTGACTGAAGCAGTAAAAAAAACAAGTACAAGAGGAAAAAGTAGCTTTGAAGGAGGCGCAACCAAATATGGCTGTAGAGCTAACAAAAAATAACCTTGACAACCCAGTTGCACACTCATCAACTCAAATTTGGCCAAACTCTTCTGTGGATTTTAATCAGCTTGTCAACGAACGTATCGAGATAACTGCGATAAGATGATTGAGCAAGCATAAAGGAGAAGAAAAAAACTTAAAGAAGGCGTTAAAAGCTCTGATGGGGATTCGTAAATTGGAATATGAAAAATTATTATTGCACAATGAAATACAAAAGGACAAGTTAAATTGTATGTGTGGGCACTTGGATGATCTAAAGCAAATGAAAAAACTACCTGCCAGTTTTGGGAAACGTCACGTTCTATTAAGCACAATAGATGAAATTGAAAAGATCATGTCAAATCTGAAGATTTTGCACAAGAAAGCTGACGAAGGCTGTATATGTATAATACTTGAAGCAGAAAAATTCATAATGGAAGAAATGTGTAGGCGCAGAGATGAACGTGCATGCAGCATGGAATAAAGAGCAGAGCAGCGGCTTGTGGTGGGAAGAAGAAAAATTCCTAATAAGGAAATTCCTAATAAGGAAAGTTACTATTAAGGAAAATTACTAATAAGGAAGGAAAAGATGTTTTTAAATGAGAGCACCTTAAAGCTTTTTACTAGCAATGTACTTTATTCTATATGGCAATGTGATGTTATATCTACCTTATATTTTATGAATGTTTATCTATGTATATATGTCACTAATGTATGTCAAGCAAGACTCATGATCAATTTTGTGGAATTGTATTTAGGAATGTATGAGAGCATATGGAATAATTTTATGAAATGATTAATATGAATGTATGACTGTAAATTGAATTTAATTTTTGTAAAAAAAGATTTTTGGCTCGGTACTCATGGGCAATTAAGCCTAAAGTGTACTGTAAATAAATAATCAATCAATCAATCAAAGGCAATGCAATCATGTCCGCTGTAGAAAGTTTACAGTTGTATACCCCAGCAAGCGTGTGTACAGTAAATGCCTTGAATTGTTGACTTGCACTCGCAGATGCGGAACGTAAAATCGTATACCCTGCTAAACCAAATAAGATCAGTAGGCGTTAATAACAACTGACTTGCCACACCCCCCAGGACCACGAATGCCGCTTACATTTGGTATTTTGCTCACAGTGTCGTTCGTTGCTGAGATTAACATTCGCAAACATTCTCGCTGGGGCAATGTTAACGGACTTAAATGCAAAAAGTAAGGGAACTGTGTGTAAACGGATATTTTACGTAGGTTTGTAGTGTATACAAGATAGAACTTTTTATCCCTCGTGTAAATACGTTTTGCTCTTTCTTTATCGTATTGTAGGTCAATGTGTCTCCTACCAAGAACAGAATCAGACATTTTGGTGTGAATCGACAAAGAGCTGAGATTTAAATGACTTGGTAAACTGAAAAAACAGTTACTAGAGTACCAAAAATATTTGAGTTGTATAAATACAAGTGGTGAAGAGAATTATTGTTTACCCACACAATAAGCCTACAACAAATCTTTTTATTAAAGAGAAATTAAAAATGGACAACCACAGAGGAAATTTTTCCCCAAACGGGGCAAAGCGAGCAATGCTTACCAAGTCTGAAGGTTTGCACAACCCTCAACTCAACCAACAAGATCAACCAAATCAGCTTTCTCTTGATTTTACTACATCACCAGGGAATGTGCAGCACACTTTCCCAGACGAAGATCCAACCTTTTGGACAACATCTGACGTGCATGCGGTTGGCAATTTGCTCCTTGTCCGTCGTTTCGATCATCATGGTCAGGATTTTGTTTATCTTAACAGATTAAACGCACGTGGACCACCTTCACGTTTTAAATTTCCATGCCAGCTATTATCGACACTTCTTCTGAGAATGGAGGAACTCATTTCAAGGGCAAAGAAAGACGATCTTGGATGATAATCAATGGAAACATTGGGGCCAGCTCCAAAGGAGGAAGATTTCTCGA
Organism: Entomobrya multifasciata; assembly: GCA_034693345.1. NCBI lineage: Eukaryota > Metazoa > Arthropoda > Collembola > Entomobryomorpha > Entomobryidae > Entomobrya > Entomobrya multifasciata. The sequence goes on from JAQFXM010004909.1 coordinate 12,483, forward strand.
AAGAGAATTGGTGGTCCAAGTCACTCAACACCATCAAGATTTCTAACTTTCATATGAACCCATATCGATCCGAGTTCAATACAGTGTGTGTGCGTTTATGGATGGACATTGAAGAACCTCAAATGTTTGAAACAGAACAAGGTTTTAAAACATGGCTGGGTCCGAACAACTACATCAGTTTTGACAACTTTGTAGTTCTTTTCCACACACTTACAAAAATCAGCAACAATGGAAATGGTTCCATGGACTCCCAATCCAGTTTCTATTAAATTTGTTTTCCTGAAAACTCCAAATTATATTTGTAAATTATAATTCGTGTAATGTGTAAAAATTGGTACGTGTACAAATTGGAATACTAATTAAAAATTGTATCGAAATTATCTAAAAAATTTGTACTAAAAATACTTACTTGATTTTGTTTATTTTTTAAATGTAAGTAGTTGGGAAAAATAAATAGATTGATGTAAAAAATGCAAGCGATAATTATTTCTCATACAAGTACCGGCTTTTCATTGATATCATCACGGCAGTTGACATTTCATGGATAGTTTAATTTTTTGGTGAATGTATCTACCTGCAAAAACAAATCGAAATTAATTCACAGCTACGAAATAAAAAATATATATATTAACTTACCTTTCTGCAATGCGAGACAATATAATAATTGATGATAAAATAAAACTTGAAGTCGATGATCACACAAACAAGAACACGAGTCATTTAAAATACATTGTTATGATTTTTCTACTACAAGAGTTAAATACACCCGCAACTGCATCAGATTGCCCTGCTTTGTTGTCCACCAACAACAATACTAAGTGAGCAAATGAATGCATACTAAAATGCCTTTGTTTAGAATGAACATGCTTGCTTATACAATGCAACAATGCAAAATGAAATACCATTTAGCATGGCGTTTCGCATTAATTTTAAGCGAATCGATAAATGTTTTTTGGTAGAATAACTCTTATACTGTTGCACTTACCATCGTAAAACCAGTCTGGACATAAAACCCACAGGGCTTCTAATGTTTCAATCCTAAATCCGTCCACAGATACTTAGCACTTTTTTAATCAGTAGAAATAAAAGGTAATTAGTTTTGGTCATCGAAAAAAATCAAGCTGGTGGGTGGGGGGGTTGGTTGTTTTGGGTTTTGGTTGTAGGTTGTAGGTTTTAGTGGTACCCCCGAGAGACCCTGTCACAAGTGGCAAAAACTTTTATTGTCAATTATGAAACAGGGTCAACAACAGATCACTATGGAATGGTTTTCAGACTCCATGAACTCTTTACCAACGTACAACGTATATGAACGCACATATACACCATAAACAAATTTATACACTTTGTTTGGAATTTTTAAACTCAAGCAATACCACTGAAACAAAGTATAATGTCTCCTACTTAATCGACATACATCCCAATGTGGAAGTGAGCATAGAACACCTGTCTTATGAGGAGTATAATTAACCAATATGGAGCACTTAGACCTGATCCCTTAGAAATGGGACGCGTGTTTTTAATCCGTGTCGAGAACCCTTTGTTGTGTAATTATAAACTCAAGATTTCGTCGGTCTACTAATTCCCAATTTAAAAGTATAAGAAGTCGACGTTTTCTCTGTAAATGGTATGTCCTATGTTCTGATTTTCTGAATTTTCCATGAAACATAACCAAATGCTTATTTATTATTAGGCTATTTAATTTTTTATTCTGAACATCACGTCTTATAGACCTATTTTGAGTTCATGAAGTTCATATAACTAAACCTAAATCAATTTTACCATGCACGCCTTATAAGCCAACAAGCAACAAACACGCTACTCTAAAATATTTAGCAGTTGACCATTTTTCTTCGATCTCTCGTTTTTGCATCCAATTTTATTTTTTCTGTGTATGAAGTATAAAAAAGGATACCAATATAAATATCAACATCCTTTTTGAATCGATTTATAACCCAGTATTTTAACAAATTCGCTACTCTAATATATTCGAATCTTTTTACTTGGGCTTAAGTTTCGCGTTTCTTCAACCAATTTTATTATTTCCTTAATATCACATCTTATTGAAATTTGGAGCTCTACAAGGCGGTATGCGGCTTATTCAAGTCGACTCAAAATTTGCACAACTTCTAACAACTCATACGATACTCATTTTCTTTACATCGTCAGAGAAAATATTTTAGCTGATTTTTCTGTAAGTGATAATTCACCTTTCATGCATTGGTACACTTTACAAATGCATTTTTTCTTAAGCCAATATCAGTTTAAAGCCAGCTTTTATTTTAAAGCCTTTAACGAAATCATTACTATTTTCATCGTTGATTTATCATCAACTTTTTGTTCGGGTTTATTTAAAAGCCAAGATTACAAATCTCATTTTTGTATGCTCTCAAATAATAATGTCGACAAGGATGTGTAAAGTATATTATCTTATATTTTTTTTAAATATTTTCTTGTGAAGTATTACTTTACATGTGATTAATACTGAAGACAAGTGGCCTTAAAAATGGTTCTCCATATTCATCAAATATGCATGTATCTAAGTATGTTTTTAGATATTCTATGTAAAAATCTGTCAAACATTTATTATTTCGTTTTTACCTTTATTTGTTAATTAAAAGTTCCGATAATTTTTTAAAGCCTCTAAAAAACAAAACTAAGCTCCATGTCAAACCTAAATATAATATTATAAAATTATTTTTAAAAAATTTAGTGATTTAATATTATACGTATACCTTAAATTATATGAAATATTCTAATATAGCATTATTTATTTCTAAACAAAAGCAGAAATTGGACAGTCAAATTAACCGCAAAGTCAAGACATCGTAAAGGCGTAAGTTCCTCAACAAAATTGTTATGTCCAAATTTGATTTCGAATTTTTTGCATGATTGAGTAAATCGCAGTAGCCATGCTCTCTCTACTCTAGACTCACAATATACCCTTTCCATCTTCATACTTAGAATAACTTTACCCGAATTTCCATAAGTAGATATCATGCCACCCAAATTCAACAAAATTGCTCCTGTTGCATCAAGCATTGAAAGTGCAAACGTAGCTTTTAGAACAAAATTTGTGTGCTCTCCAATACTGCCACTTAATAAAACCACCAGTATAGAAATACTTAAGGCTAAGACTAGAATACATATAACGACAAAGGCGCATAAACAATCTTGCTGAATAGAATTAATCAAAACCTTAAAAATTTGCAGTTGCCTATAGACACCTGCATCAACAATTATATGGCTTGTTTGTTTCAAGCGTTTTCGAAACAGCAGAATGCATTCACGTGTCATCATCATTGCGAGGATATGAACTGCAATACATATAAATACAATTCCTGATATTCCAACCATAAGTATCCAGATATTACCAATTAAAACTAGCGCTTTAATGACAAAATTACTTAGAATTTGTAGCATATTACTTTCCAAGTGTATATATTGGTTGCACTCTGGCAAAAGAAAGTGTCGTCCACAGTTCAGCTATCCTAACGCTAAAATGTGAGCGATTCCTTTGCCCCAGTTCAGGACCAATTTCCGAACTGCACGAAAATGATTAGACTGAAATTAACGG